>VDFB02346483.1:116321-276254 GCA_007258455.2 Sequoia sempervirens
CATATATAACTATATCTACATATATATACATATATAACTACACACATATATATGTAATGTATATATATAAAATTTCTCTACTCTCTTCCCTATATATACCAACATATGTACATGGCATGACTTCAATTCTTATTACCTACCACTAGTCAATAAATATCAACCATTCAAATGTGTCCCACTTTCACAACAACACAATATGGAAGGAAAATCAATCATTCAGTTGTGTCCCATAAGTCAAATACCACCACACAACTACTATTGCCTTCTCATTTGTCACCTGCAACCACCAATTTTTTTTTGTTAAGTCCACAAAAATTGCCTAATAAGCAAACAAAGATTGCATTCCATAAATACATACAAACTTTGCAATTGAAGGCACTGAAACAAGTTTTAAAATTTGAAAAAGAAGGAAAAAGGTTAAAGACTCCATACCAAACCAACAATGAACATATAAAGACATATGCAAATTCAAAAATACATTACCTAATCTTTCCCAATTTCTAGTGAACATATCTCACTTTCATATTCATATCTACACTTTTCTAGAGGCAATGTCAACAACAACATCAACATCACACTATAAAGTTACAGGTATTCTACTGCTATTAATTATTTATGGCTATTAATGCCAATTTGTTGTATGTTATGCAAATATTTTTCACAAAACTTTGACTCAATATCTAGGGTTTAAGCCTAACACTATTTACATTGGGTTTTTCATTTATATGTAAAGGGGGTGTGGGTTATACTAATTTTATGTTTTGGCTTTGTGTTTGAATGCTATGGGCCATTCAAATGCAAGTTGGATTGTATGTTGGTGGTGTGTGATGGGTTTTGAATATTTTATGACATGTAAGATTGTGAAAAATTATTTGTGTTTGGGACAAATATAAATCAATTATAAAACAATTTCTATTGGTACAATGATTTGATTATTATTTTTTACTTTATGGATAAAAATTGTCTTACAATTGGATATTAAGGCACTCCACCATGGAGCCCACAAAGGACTACTTTTGTGTCCACTATTGGACCCCGCTCCACTATCGACTCCTCTCCCTTACTAAATATTTGCCTATTTCCATTTCGCAAAACTCACTTTGATATTCATATCGGTTGTATGCTAAGAAAATATTTTGCAAAAACTTGTAAATCAATATATGGGGTTTCAACCTAACACTATTTACAATGGGTTTTCATTTATATTATTTATGTCTAAGAATGGGCCAATCTATTGTATGCAATGTAAATGTTCAATTCTTAATGCCTAGCAATGCCTATCTCTCATATAGGATGCTATTGTCTAATCCACTCTTAAATTATTCTTCAATTTCTTCCTTTAACTCATATATAAATGTTGTTATATATATGTCTAATCTATTGAAATATAATTATATTTCATATACACTATTCTAATTCTTTTAATTAACAATTCATTTCAGGCATATACATTTGTAGTTACACATAAAAATGACCTAGGCCTGCAAGCTCTATTTTCACCACATTCCTCCTAGCATAATTAAAATAGTTAATTATATCCTATTGTCCACTTTCAGCTATTAATTAAATAATTTTTAATTATTTAATTAATTCATGTCTTTTATTCCTCTTGATTATTTAAATAAATAAATAATTTAAATGTGTCACTAATTCTCTAATGTCTTCTCATGATTAAATAAATTCTTAAATTTATTTAATTATCTTTTTTTCTATTATTTCCTCGTGATTATTTAAATAAATAAATCTTATTTATTTATTTAAATACGTCATTAATTTCTAATGTCTTCTCATAATTAAATAAATTCTTTAATTTATTTAATTATTATCCACCTTGGCATTTTCCCATTTTTAAATAAAATTACTTATTTAAAATGGTCCCACTTTCTAATTTTCCCTTTCTTAGTAAATAATTCAAATTAATTATTTACTGTCACATGGCTCCACCCTTTTGAATTAAATTAATTTTTAATTCAAAATAGCATATTTCCTCCGTAAATCAAATAATTTCTAATATTATTTGATTTTTTCAGCTCTCTTTTTCTGTGTCATCCTTATCTTCTTGTCACATGCAATCTTGTCCCTTGATTTGATTTTCTAAAATCAAATCTTGTCCACTCATTTCAAATTCACCCTAATGTTTCCCTAACCCTAATTGTGGGTTGTCACATTCAATTTTGACCATTGATCTTAGGGTATTTGACAATCTTCAATCTTGGCCATTCATCCAAAATTGTATTTTCTATAAAATGACAATTTTGGTCTCATTTTGACATCTACATCTCATGCAATCTACATCTCTCAAGCTCTTGGCATATACATCTTAGGCAATCTTGACATCTTGACATTTGCATACTTTAGGCTTAATTCATAGTTGCTTACTAGTTGCATAGTTGCATAGTGTAGCATTGATGATAGAATCCTTCAACATTTGCTTAGGGCATTGGCATAGTCATAGGTTGCTCAGACAAAATCTAGGTGCAAACTATATATTGCAGCAAATAGAGAAGGTGTAATGGAGGTCAATCACAGAGGTTGAAGATACTTGGTAATATCTTTCTTTGTTTTCATGTTATTTCCTCTTTTGTACTTCATTGCTTACTTTGGGTTTTGCTTATTTATGCACTAATATGCTAACCTGAATATTTCCCTTAGTTACATATCTATCTATATCTTTATTTTTTCTTTAAATATTTATTTCTTTAAATGTGTTCTTTGTTTTAGTCTTATAGAGATTATGGTATATTTTCCTGACACATAGCCATATTGTGTCTTGTTCACTTTGCTTGATTGGTGCTTTAACAACCCCAGTGCTCTGCTTAAAAAAAAATCAATTTTTTTACCCCAAGAGTAAATCCATGATGCCATAACATATGAGCAATTTTTTTTTTCCATAATGTAAATTACGTGCACAATTGAAATAACACTATTTCCAATGTTCTGGACATTGCATTCTATTGTAATTTCACAAATGTTTCCATAACATAGATGTCATATTGATTGAACTCAAGTTTATCATTCATGATTACATCCTTCCATATAAATGGGTACATGATACATTCATAGCTCTTCTGAGCTTCATCTGGCAATAGATATACAAACTGATCCTGATGCCACCTCAATGGTGCATACCTTCTAGATGTCCTCTCTCTCTGGTGCATACACTCCAGGTGTCCCCAATGCTGGCACAAACATCCGCAAACGTCAGCCACTTTGATAAGGCTTAGAGTTTACAATTTATGATTGGTGATGGATAGTTAAGGTTTTAATTTTCACTCCATCTTTGCTTCCTTCCCTCTTAACCAATACTTCCCCTCTTCTCTCTCAACCCTCTCTACCTTGCCTCCCTACCTCTCTCTTCTTCTCCTTCACTTTGCTATTACTTATCACCCATCTCTCTCCTTTCTCTCAATCACTACCTCTCCCTCCCACCCTCTCTCTCCCCATCTCCAAGTCTCTCCCTCCTTGTCTTATTAGCACCTCTCTCTCCCCTCTATCTCTCTCACCTCATTCTTCTCTAGCTCCTCTTCTCCCTCCCCTCTCTATCTCCTCCTCACTATGTCTCTCACTCCCTCCATGTCTACCTCTCCCTCCATCCCTTCTTACTCCTCTACCAATATATATATATATATTTCTCTCTATCTCTTCTCTCTCTCCCCTCTCTAGGTCTCTCCCACTCCCTCTCCCTATCTCCCTCTCTTCCTTTCCTTCCCTCCCTACCCCCATCTAGATATCCTTTCATCCCTACTTGTATCTTCTTCTCTCTCCCTCTATTATTGTTTCTTTCCTATCTATCTCCATTCTCTTGATCACTACATCTCCCTCCCACTCTCTCTCTCTCCCCATCTCTAGGTCCTTCCCTCCTTCCCTCTTTACCTCTATACCTCTCCTTCCTTGTCTCATTACCCACCTCTCTCCTCCCTCTATCTCTCACACCCCTATCTCCCCCCTATGTCTCTAACTTCTATATCTCTCCCCTCTCTAGTTATTCCCCTTCCTCTCCACCTCTCTCCCTTCCTCCTTATCTCTCTTTCCATATTTTGTAACTTCTCTCTCCCCCTCACCTCTCTACCTCTCCCCTCTCTAGGTATCTCAATCAAGCTGCTTGTCAACCTCTCTATACCTCCTTAGCCATATCTTTCTCTTCATTCTTCTCTCTCCTCTTCTTTCTCCCTCCCCTCTCTACATCTCCTCCTTCCCTATGTCTCTCACTCCTTCCATGTCTGCCTCTCCCTCCATCCCTTGTTACTCCTCTACTGATACTTCCCTTTCTCTCTCCCCTCTCTAGGTCTCTCCCACTCTCTCTCCCTCTCTACCTTGTTATATCCTTGCGTCCCTACCTCTCTCTTCTCTCTCTCTCTCTATTATTGTTTCTTTCCTATCTATCTCCATTCTCTCGATCACTACCTCCCCCCTCTCTCTCTCTCCATCTCCAAGTCTCTCCCTACTTCCCTCTTTACCTCTCTACTTCTCCCTCCTTGTCTCATTAACCACCTATCTCCCCCTCTATCTCTCTCACCCCTCTCTCCATAGATTGTAGGTCTCTCACCTCTATATCTCTCAGGGTTCTCTAGTTATTTCCCTCCCTCTCCACCTCTCTCCCTCCCTCCTCACTCCTCTTTCCCTCTTTTTGAACTTCTCTCTCATTTTATTCTCTCCCCTTTGTAGGTCTCTTAGTCAATCCTTGTCTACCTCTCCATCCCTCCTTAGCCAGATGTCTCTTTCTCTTTGTTCTTCTTTCTCTCCTCTTATCTCTCCCTCCCCTCTCTACATCATCACCTTATCTCCTCCTTCCCTATTCACTAGTCACTCCATCCATGTCTACCTCTCCCTCCATCCATTTTTACTCCTCTACCAATACTTCCCTTTCTCTCTCCCTCTCTTCCCCTCACCTCTCTACCTCTCCCCTCTCTAGGTCTCTTAGTCACCCCTTGTCTTCCTCTCCATCCCTCCTTAGCCATCTCTTTCTTTTTATTATTCTCTCTCCCTCCCCTCTATCTCCTCCTTCCTTATGTCTCTCACTCCCTCCATGTCTACCCCTCCCTCTATACCTTGTTACTCCTATAGGTTGATACTTCCCTTTCTCTCTCCCTCTCTTCTCTCTCTCTCTCTCTCCCCTCTCTAAGTCTCTCCCACTCTCTTCCCTCTCAACCTTGCCTTCCCTCCTTACCCCAATCTATATCCTTCCCTCCCTACCTCTATTATTATTTCTTTCCCATCTCTCTCCATTTTCTTGATCACTTCCTTTCCCTCCCATCCTCTCTCTATCTTATGGGTAATTTGGAAAGCTAGAAATGAGGATATTTTAGGGTAATAGGAGAGTACTTATTTAATCTTGTAGAAGAATCACTCTTCACAATATTTCTATGTGAGTTACAATCACTATGGAGAGCTCAAAGGAAAAATTAATAAAGCTGATAAAGGAAGGATTAGTAAATTTCAACAAGATAGAGGCTAAATACAAAAGGAATTGGCCTTTTAATGAGGCTGAAAATACCCCTTTTATAAAAATCTCTATAAAATTCCAAAATAAATACAACTCAAAATATCTAGCTGAGATTTTGGAAAAAGAACCAATCTCCCAAAAGGAACCAGGATTTTATGTAAATAATGGAGAGGTTTTCACATTAGAAGAGATAAGATCCAACAATTCCAACCCAAATCTTGAAACACCTTGGAAGGAAAAAGACAACTCACGAAGATTAGGTTGGATTGATTGAAGAATGACAAGATGGCAAGGATAAAATTCTACTAAGTGGCACATTGTATAGTTAATAATGTTTATTGTTTATGCATTCAATTCAACTCTTTGATGATCATGTAGAATTTTATTTTTGTATGGATGATATATAAAGGGAAATATATGTAACTATGACCCTACATGGTCTAAAAAATGTCAAGTTTGCATAATTCGATATATCTGTAAAAGCCCTTTAAGTAAACAAGTTTTAATAAAAAAATAAAATAAAATTGCATAGAGATGAGAGGCCTAAAAGTGACCAAAAATCATCATAAAATTTCAATTTTCACATAATCAAATTATATATTTCATGACAAAAGGTTGTGAAAACATCACTAGAACATCAAGCTAGTTATATTATCTTTCCACCAATATAATTTTTATAATTATATCAATAAATATTTTTATTTTTATGTATTATTAATAATGTCTTTATATGTCATAAAATTATATGTAAATACCTTTTCTTTATTTATTCAAAATTGAAAAAAATAATAAAATTTGTTAAATGATTTATAAAATATTAAAAAAATGTCATTGGTCATGTGAAAAAAGTTTACTAGGAACACTACAATTTATAGGGGGACAAACACTTGACCGTTTCCTACAGTGTAAAAAAATTTAAAAATTATGGATGCTAAGGGGCACTCATTTTTTTATTTAAATTTGAAAAAAAAAATCACTCTATGGTTCATACTATAATTTTTTTTGGATGTTTAGGGACACACACATGCACACACTATTGTTGATCACTATTTTAGCACATGTCCAATTGAAAAATATTAATTTTTTTCATATATGTAACTGAACCGTAGATTTTTGGCACCCTAGGACTCTCTAACTCTTTTAGAGTTTTTCACCTAAAATGAGAGAGTAGGGCCAAAAATGCTAAAGGGTTCATTCAAATTATGTTATGTATGATGTTATATGAACTAAATGAAATTGATTGAATATGGATGCAAAATCAAAGAAACAAGTGATGTTTGAAAACACAGTGTAATACAAAATCACCTACAAATGAATGGAAAAATGCAACAAAAATGAATCAGATTGAAAGTGTGCACCTGGAATCTTGATGAGGACTGGAAATTGCTTTTGAAGTGTTGTTGATGTTGTTTTTCAGGCCTAGAGGGACTCATTCTCCATTCTGGGCGAATTAGTCCCAGTTCTGTCAAACTATACCGAAACCTATTTCTGACAAAAGGGTATCTAAAAATGTAAAAATCTAGAAAAACTAACCTTTGGGTGGGACTCATTCGCCACCCATGGTGAATGAGTCCACTTTTGAATTTCTATATTTTCAAAGGTGGATTCTAAAGCTTCCGATCTGCACTTTGATGCCCTACAGGTGTCCGCTTCTAAAACTTTGATTTATGGGTCTAAAAATGAGTTTTTGTTGATAATTTGACTTGCTGAATGAAGAGAAGACTTGAGAAACCTTGCAACTTGATCTCCAATGATTTCCAAGCTTCCAAAAGTCCTAAATTTGCAAACACACAAGACAAGAGAGAGAAAAGTTGAGTGTTAGGGTATGGGGGTTTGCCTTGGTCAAACCCTGTTTAGGTAATTAAACCAAAATGATAAAAGAATAGAATGAAACATGCAACAATGGAATAAATTACCTTGCCATGAGGATTGATCTTTAAAGTCTGTAGCATAACATGTAGAATCAACCCTTGGATGTCTTAAGAAGCTAAATTGATGAATTGCAATGAAGAAACCCTAAGTTGCTTGACTTGAGATGAAAGATTGGTGGATGAATAATGAAGAATGGATGTGAATTAAGTTAATAGATGTAAAAATGAGTTTAGAGAGGTGCTTTTATAAGAAATTCACCCATTTTACCTGTTAATACCTCATCAAAGGTCGACATGAAGAAAAATTAAACTTAAAAATTTCACTTTTTTCCCGCTCAAAGGTCAAAATTGAGCCAGCTAGGACCCATTTGCCACCGTTAATACCTCATCAAAGGTTGACATGAAGCAAAATTAAACTTAAATTTCACTTTTTTCCCGCTCAAAGGTCAAAATTGAGCCAATTGGGACTCATTCGCCACACATGGTGAATGGGTCCCACCTGGATGGGACTGATTCACCATGCATGGCGAATGGGTCCCATAGGGGCTATTTTGACAGCTTAGATGCCAAGAGATAAGGAAATAAGGTCTAAAATGCAACCTTGTCAGGGGTTTGATCAATTTAAGCCTCGTGATGCACAATATGGGTTAATATGGGACTATTAGTGATGATGTAAATTTCAAATAGGGCTTGGGACATAAAAATCAATGTGAAAGTGTGATTAAATACACTTTACAACACTAAAATGAGGTCCACATAGCCTAGGAAGGCACAAGAACCAATGTGAATGTGCAAGACACATTACAACATTAGTTTAACATTAAGTTTATTTCAAAAACCTTCTAGATTGATGTAATAATGTTATTAAACACATTTTATAATGTTGAATTAGGGAGAAATGGGCTGATTAAGTCTAGAAAAGCGTGAAAGTCCTTTACAAGACATCGTTAAAAGCATGTTATTTGATTTGCAATGGTCCAAGACCTAGTGTGGATGCATAAAATGCCTCAAAAAACTAGATTAAGACCTCATTAAGTCCATTTTATCATGAATTAATCCCATGTCAAGCAAAGGGCCCTTTTTTCTATGGCACATTTAGCTCCCACTTTAGTGAGAGGATGAACTTACTTCAAACTCACACTAAAGTAGACATTCAAGAGAGATCCACATCTACAGATGCAGATGAAAAAGAATGAAAAAGATCAAAGAGGTGGTCAAGCCCCCAGGATCCAATATCCTAAGTCAAACCATCAAGATACAGAATCATGCAATGGAAAGATAGATAAAGATGAAAATAAAAAGATGGATCAAGCTTCGATCGTTTGTCCAGCTAGTTGTGGATCAGATCTAGGCTTGCTTGTGTGGAAAAGAGAATGCATACTCACTCTGGGGCGATAGAACTCATGACGGTTCACTGGGTGAGAAGGCCCAAATGTACACACTTTGGGGCCATGAAACTTCTGGCTATCCATGGGGTGAGAAAGCCCAAAAAAGGTAAGATATATATATGCTAGTTGGTATGCACTCACAAAAACAAAGGTGGCTATGGGGAAAAGTCATGCCGCTAGATGGGATTCCTTCTCAACCATATCAAAGTTATACCTCTTAATAACTTTAATAAGGTGCCACAAAGGAAAAATGATTTTCAAGCACTATGAGGTAAGCAAAACTTCGTATGCTTGACACTCATAGACATTGTTAATGCAAGATAGTGTACAGATTTTTTCAAAGGAATATTGCTTTGTTTGTGCAAGGTCTCATCTTAGGGGACATTGTGCTTAACGTTTCCAAGAGAGGATGTGGCAAAACAAGTATCATGCTCTTGGAGGGAATCAAGCCCACTAACCCCACCAAGAAAAGAACGCATCACAAGAAGAAAGAAATCACACAATGAAATGCAAGTGGTGATGTATGCCCCCCACTTTAAAGTAGTTGCGAGCACCCGTACTGTGAGAAATTTCTTTAAAGTAGAAGAAGAGGACATGCGAGCTTACTCGGAAAGCCGTATGCCAAGTCATATGTTTTTGATAAGCTACGTCATGAAAGGGGAAGTATGTCACATGTGAGCCAACTTAAGGCACATCATCCATGTCTCAAGCTTGCTCTTATATGTTCATGCAATGTTAACAATTGGCCAAAGGAGGCAACAAAAAGTGACATACAAGGATAAGGGCTATCGAACTCCTTACCCCCATTTAGTGTAGGACAAAGGTGAGCCGAAATTGTTGATGAGATGTATACTAGAGTGAAAATCAATAGCAACTAGAGGAATGAGGTGCCTCCATATAGGGAAGCATACCAAACTCCTGAAAATGTTGTATTTTACGACTCAAAGCATTACATTCATTAGTGGTGTGACCATGAACTCTATGATATGCACAAAATGAAGTCGTGGAATAAAATTTCTTTCGAGTTCTAGGAGGGAGAGTGATCAAGTAATCTTGGAGGAGTCTCGACAAGATATCCCCTTGATCAATGGAAGAAGGGGGTCTTGTAGTGGGTGTGAGAGAGACATTTGCTTAGTATTGGATGTCATACTTATGCAAGACTCTCTAGATTGCGAGATTTTCTTCTCTCCATTATAGGAGGATACTGTAACAACCCTCTTCATAATACTCAAGTAATCTCAAGAATTTACTAGAAGGTAAATAAACTTAGTAAACATGGGAGAATTTTTTTTTTGAAACATTTGTGTAAGCACAAGAATAATGTACAAATTTTCTAGATAAATTCAAACTTGAATTCATATGTAATCGTAACTAGAATCAAGAGAAATCCTTACACTTTTCATTTGTATCACATACAATACACTTAGCATAAAGAATAGTTTTAGCTCATAGGTTGACTGTCATAAACCATAACATGGAGTTCACTGCATTTGGAATGTTGATATCGATCTTAATGAGATTCAGTGAGTCTTCTACTATAGAGGGAGAGCATCATCCAAGTGCTTTTCCTCCAACCGAGGACTCAAGTGGTCCCCCACACACTTCTTGACTGGAAGTACCCCAGCCCTTCATGAAGGGTATAGACATAAGGAACTTGTCAAGTTTCACCATCTAAGTCCTAATGATGAGTCCAACAAAACTCAATCGACCATAAAACTCTAGATCCATCTGAGTCCTAGTGATGTGTCCTACAAAACTCAATCAACCATACAACTCTAGATCCCTTCTAGCTAAGTATGATTATTCTGATTGGTCATGTCGTCTAGACACACACCTCTGACTCGTCTTAGAAACTGTCTCATCCTATAGTTTTACTTACTTTATTTGGTACATTGGACATAACTAGTCTGTATAGAAAATCCATTCTAGCCAATCTGACTTAGAACTAATCCTTAATCCAAGATATACATGTAATGTAAAGATTTTAGGTATTTCAAACCTTTTAAAAAGTCCCTTATTGCATTCTTGCAATTTCCAGGGTTTATGACTTCCTGTCTTTTTACACACAAGATTCAATACCAAACCTCTTTGATGCATTAAACTAAGTTTCAACAATATCAAAGAATATCTTAAGATGTACTGGAACTAACTGTTCCACCCAACAACATTCACCAAGAACTTATAACTCTACATAACTTATCTATAAGAAACCCACACCTGGTGGACTCTAACCAAACCAATTTTCTGCCTTTGCTTATATAATGTCGGGGTTACAACCAATGTTTGTTTTGTAATTTTCATAATACTTGCCAAGTAAGAGTAAAGGAATACAAAAAATGCAAGATAATTTCCAAGTACAACAAACTAATTTTCATTAACAACAATTTATAATAGAAGTCTTTACATTGTTTCTCTTGCATCCAAATGATAACTTAATGATATATCAATTCAAAAACTTATATAACAATAATGAAGAAGAACCTGTACTTAATCGTTTTGCTGCAAGGAAGGTTCTTCACCCTATATATGGATGCTATCCACAACAGCTACCTAGATGCCTTGATAGGTGTTGAAGACTCCACCCAAAGCTAGGCAATCTACTCCCTTATCCACATGCTAGCTGCAAATGGTAGTGTGGCTGCCATTAATGAACTTGTACGGCCCTATTAATGCCTTCAATTCTACCCAGAAATCACTGTTTTGACAGCAGCTAATGAAGTAATGTGGTGCAGAAATAAAGACCCCTTCAAATCTGCTCAAACTTATAGAAGTCTTCACAAATATGCCCAGATTTGTAAACACAACAACAAGCTATAATAGTAGATGAAAATCTTTAATATTCTTCAATGAAACCCTTCAATACTTGAAAATATCTTCACCAATATGCATAAATACTATACCAAACACTATTCCCGTGCACTATAGCATTTCACTATTCACGTGTTACTATTCACGATCACTGTAGCAATGACACTGTTCATGCCGGTACTGTTCATGATCACTATAGCTGCAACACTGTTCACGAACATTGTTCATTGATTTCAAAACTCAACAATAAACTCAGATGTGAACTCCGTTTGAATCCACCAATCTTGAAGGAACGGGTTTCCATCCAAACCTCCTTGGTTCTAAGGGGTTTCATCCTTAGAACAACCCAGTCACTGATTTCCAGCAACCCTGGAGAAATAGCTTCAATATCATATTCTCATAACACATCTCAAATGAAAGGACAACCTTGCTTATATAGCTTCTTAAGTCGTGAATGTTTGTACTTTTCGCAATGTGGGATAAAACATTCTTTACTTTTTAATTCCTCTTTATGAAGTAGCTTCTCAAACAAGCTGGAGAGCTTTATGAATTAAAGTGACTTTATATTGTCAATTTATAAAGTCACTTTATGAAAATGTCTTAAATACATTTTAACACCCCCCCTTATGCCAACATATCATAAAGTCATTTAATGCTACAATGGCCCCACTCTTAATGACATTTTATAAAGTTAAATAATAACTTTATAATATAATTATTAGCAATTAAGTGCCATTATAATTTTAATATCTCATTAATTACTCATTATCTCTTTGTCCCGTCTGAACTCGGAGGTCAACCATTGTTCCCACTATGCATCCAACTGCCTTACTAAAAATAGTAAGGGTTCCTCTCTAACAACCACTAATTTACTATAAATAGTAAATTCCTCATTATTTGATCAAACTAGTTGTGCAAGGGATCGACACTGCAATCATAGCCTATCCAGGTGCCTTGCTATAAATAGAAACCATGACTTTCCTGAAATGATGACTTACTATAAATAGTAAGTGTGCCAAACTGAACCAAACGAAGAGCAATCCTGAACACTTCCAACCTCCAGAATGGGAATAAGCCTTTGCGCTACCAATTGGGACCCTTTAGCTGCTAGTCTTAGCCTACGAGGGCCAATAATAGGCTAATCCAAACATAAACGATATCATGCAAAAAAGGGGACATTACAGTCCACCCTCCCTGAAATTGCTTGTCCCCAAGCAATCTCGGAAGCAAAGTAAAACACAAGTGCACCCGGATCCCAAGGGTAGATTTGTATAATGTCCCTGCAATCACCAAACAGCCTCTGTAACACCAACACTAGCGCAACTTGCTGAATTATCTCAATCCCAAAACTACGATGGTGAATCTGATGCAACCACACTATTGGAAAGCCAATACCTATCACTTCCCATTGTCCCATTCTGATACCCCCTATCTCTAAAACGTAACAAGTCTCCAAGTCCTGAATCAAATGATAATCATCATGAGAGAACAAAGTAGAAGACCTACCAAACTTGAAATCACCATCATGAATGCTAACTACTCCCTGGACAGAGGCCGGATCATCATGTTGTACCCTATCAACCTCAACATCATTAGAATTGTGCACTTGAAGCAATTCGTGTGCATGTGGGTCAAACGTGAAACTGTATGCACTCCACACCATGTACCTATCAACAAACTCCTCCATGAGTTGCATTTGACATCCCGATACACTAGCAGGACTCCAAACATCTCTATCGCTACTCAACTCAGGGCTAGGGTCTAGAGTACGATCAACATCCATCTCAAAAAGTGGATTATCATAGGCCATAGTAGCATCCTCCTCGAACAAAGGATTGTTCACAAATTGAACAACATCTCCAAACTGATCAGAACCATACATCTCACGTTCCATCTCATGAACCACCTCTTTCTCTCCATCCAAATCTGAACTATAGCATGAGGCTGAATCAACATCACTTCCGTCATAATCAATAGCATCATGTGTGTTGTCATCAGTGCACCCATCTACATCTAAGGTATTGCTGCTATGTACCTCCTAGGATGTCTCATAAGATGTTGTTGAAGCCATATCCTCATACGCTTCGTCTCCCACAATAACTGCATGTCCATCCCAAACATTATCCTGAGATTCCTTGCCAACAAGTGAATTATCTGTAGTGTCCTTAGGAGACTCAACCAAAATTTCATCCTCATGCAACAAGTGCATCTCCAAATCTGCCTCCTTCATGGCTTCTTCCTCAATGTACTCATGTGTTAAAACAAAGCCTTCCTTAATCTTCTTTACCTCATTATTTGTGCATTGGTGGTTAGGCTCCTGAAAACCTTTGCAAGTGAAGCATAGACCTTGTCTCCTCATTTCATTTTTGCTTATTATGGGAGTTCCTATAACCTGATCATTGAGTTTAGATGTAGAACCTTTTTCATAATTAGATTTAGAAGTTCTACCATTCTTGCTCACATTGTGCCCATGACTTAATTTTTTCCCTTTAGTTGAAATTTTCTCTTTATACAGTGCCCTCCTAATATACTTTACCAACCCAATCTTTTCAGGACTCATATGACAACAAAGTTCAAAAAATTATTAAGAGAGTACTGTTCTTGAATTTCATCTGGCAAACTCTGATAGTCCTCAAAGAGTCGAGGAGCTTCCCGTTCATAACTTTCCCTCATCTTGATGGCATCCTGTTCAATCTTTTCATGATTACTTTGCTGCTCAGTTTTTTTAGGTTATGGATCCTCATAGGGAACCCACATTATTCTATGCGCCTTGCCCTTAGGTCTCAAAGGACAATCATGGTTTAAATTGTATGACTCTCTGCAATAGGAACACAACTTTTTGTTTTGTGATGTTGGACCTTTGCTAGAAAGAAGTAAATTGGATCCTTTAGTCTGTCCAAACTCTGAAAGTGTTTGTTCTAAATGCAACATTGATTGTTCAAATCTTTCCACTGCCTGTTCATTACCAAACAATCTTGTCATGAAGCCCATTTCCACTGTCCAACTAAAAACCAAATCCAAATTGACTCTCACAAAAGATTCTCACACCAAATTAAATGCAATTATTTCCCCAGCAGGCTGGCAGGAAACCGCTCTGATACCACTGTAAGAAACCCACATGTGGTGGACTCTAACCAAACCAATTTTCTGCCTTTGCTTATATAATGTCGGGGTTACAACCAATGTTTGTTTTGTAATTTTCATAATACTTTCCAGGTAAGAGTAAAGGCATACAAAAAATGCAAGATAATTTCCAAGTACAACAAACTGATTTTCATTAACAACAATTTATAATAGAAGTCTTTACATTGTTTCTCTTGCATCCAAATGATAACTTAATGATATATCAATTCATAAACTTATATAACAGTAATGAAGAAGAACCTGTACTTAATCGTTTTGCTGCAAGGAAGGTTCTTCACCCTATATATGGCTGCTATCCACAACAGCTACCTGGATGCCTTGATAGGTGTTGAAGACTCCACCCAAAGCTAGGCAATCTACTCCCTTATCCACACGCGAACTGCAAATGGTAGTGTGGCTACCATTAATGAACTTGTACGGCCCTGTTAATGCCTTCAATTCTACCCATAAATCACTGTTTTGACAACAACTAATGAAGCAATGTGGTGCAGCAATAAAGACCCCTTCAAATCTGCTCAAACTTATAGAAGTATTCACAAACATGCCCAAATTTGTACACACAACAACAAGCTATAACATCAGATGAAAATATTTAATATTCTTCAATGAAACCCTTCAATACTTGCAAATATCTTCACCAATATGCACAAATACTATACCAAACACTATTCCCATGCACTGAAGCATTTCACTATTCACGTGTTACTGTTCATGATCACTGTAGCAATGACACTATTCACAAGGGTATTGTTCACGATCAGTGTAGCTGCAACACTGTTCACAACCATTGTTCATTGATTTCAAAACTCAACAATAAAATCAGATGTGAACTCCATTTGAATCCACCAATCTTGAAGGAATTGGTTTCTGTCCAAACCTCCTTGGTTCTAAGGGTTTCATCCTTAGAACAACCTAGTCATTGATTTCCAGCAACCCTGGAGAAATAGCTTCAATATCATATTCTCATAACACATCTCAAATGAAAGGATATTATATAGCTTCTTAAGTCGTGAATGCTTGTACTTCTCACAATGTGGGATAAAACATTCTTTACTTTTTAATTCCTCTTTATGAAGTAGCTTCTCGAACAAGCTGGAAAGCTTTATGAATTAAAGTGACTTTATATTGTCAATTTATAAAGTCACTTTATGAAAATGTCTTAGATACATTTTAACACCCCCCCTTATGCCAACATATCATAAATTCATTTAATGCTATAATGGCCCCACTCTTAATGACATTTTATAAAGTTAAATAATAACTTTATAATATAATTATTAGCAATTAAGTGCCATTATAATTTTAATATCTCATTAATTACTCATTATCTCTTTGTCTCGTCTGAACCCGGAGGTCAACCATTGTTCCCACTATGCATCTAGCTTCCTTACTAAAAATATTAAGGGTTCCTCTCTAACAACCACTAATTTACTATAAATAGTAAATACCTCATTATTTGATCAAACTAGTTGTGCAAGGGATCGATGCTACAATCATAGCCTGTCTAGGTGCCCTGCTATAAATAGAAACCATGACTTTCCTGAAATGATGACTTACTATAAATAGTAAGTGTGCCAAAGTGAACCAAACGAAGAGCAATCCTGAACACTTCCAACCTCCAGAATGGGAATAAGCCTCTGCACTACCAACTGGGACCCTTTAGCCATCAGTCTTAGCCTACGAGGGCCAATAATAGGCTAATCCAAACATAAACGATATCATCCAAAAAAGGGGACATTAAATTATCTCACTAAGACATAACTCAACTAAGTTGATAAGATGTTAGATCTTTCTCGAACCACCAAATTACTTCGCATAACTACCGAGTCTTGACAAATGAAATACAAGAGGTATTTCTCCCCATAACAGTTTACCTGACATTTCCTTGCCAATATGAACAACTAACTTGACAAGGCTGGTCATAGACTGACAAGGAAATTTCCTTTACATAATATCCTCTATGGAGTGGTATTTGATTCAATTCAAAACCCTAGAAGGGTTTGGGGCACTTACAATGAACAGTTTTACATTTCAAGGAAATAATTCAAATCAAAATTCATTTATCAAAGGAACAAGAATTTTATCCTTTTATTGTTTAGGCAGTCTTGCAACTATGGCACCTAACGCGCTCTTTAACTCATTACCCCATCTTTACTCAATTTCTTTATTTATTGACAAAATGTCTAAACTTAACTACTAATAGATATTAGTGTTAAGATGAAGATATTTTCTTCTAGATATAGTCTTGAATGTATAGTGTTTTAGCTTCATTATAGAATCCTTCCTTAGAAAGCAAAGATTCATATGGTGATTAATTCTTCTGGGTTGTCAGCTATTTCTGACTCAAACACTCGAGTTACTTCCATGTAACTTCCAGAGTCTTGGCAACAACCACTTGCTCGAGTCTTAACCCAAACCCTTGAGAGAGACAACTCTCGTGATAATACTTTAAGCATTTCTTGTCACAAAATTATATCTTCTTGACCTTCCCAATCTTTAATGTAGTATGAATATTACATAGGCTAGTCTACATCGTAAAGGTTAGATCTCCAATAATAATAACATAACTTCCTTTAGGTCTTAGTCCTCACAATTCAGTGCAATCATGTTAACCAAAGGTAAGTTCCACAAGTGTAAACCTACTGATCCCATCTCCAATAGATTTTCTTAACAAAATGCTTACTCACCAAGTTATCATTTAACATGTTTGATTAAATTACTTGGGCATTGAACCCCTTTGTTGCGTATCTACAACAACTAGGGTCTAGGCTACTACCTCGAATTCTAGCCCCAACATGGTTCAAAGGGGTTTTATCTTCTCATCCACTCTCACGTGTCTTTAACCATATGGATGACACTATGTCGACATCAAGATGTGCATAAGGTTATATAATAGTATATAAGCATCCTTTACAATCACCTCACCTGGGTGTTTTCAATAAGGAACATATTGAGGAAGGAAAGAGGTTTTCCTTTCCAAGGGCCTGATTATTATTGCAAGGTCTCTCAACAAGTATTTATTAAAAGAACTCAAGAATATCATGACTTCCTCTTCTTTATTTTCCAATTATTCAAGCTTGGTTGAATATCATGAACGAACTAAAGTTTGATATATCTTCCAAGAATGAAGAGAGTCTTATATCAATCAAAGGAAGTTTACATGGAACCTATTCTTTCTGGTAACAAAACAAGAGATGATCTATCTCAGCAGGGGTATGTCAAAGAACAAATAAAGATTCTTGCATGGGATGGATTTTAGACAAAACTATCCCTTACTGAATTTAATGCATCAAAAGCATCCAAAATATATATGTATATATATAAGCTAGGAATGGCCAATTTCCAATATCAAGAATGAAAAGTTCACATACCTTTATTTGGTTATCGGGTAAATAAGGTTGGCAGTGATATGCACTTAGCCACAGATTATGGTCCGTTCTCCATTCGCTAGAATTGAATGTCCACATGTTCTTTCTCCCACTAGAGTCTCAACTCTTGGATATGTGGCATCTTTATTGTATGGGTCGCTCATTACTCACTTCGCGCTCTTTTTTTTTATACTTTTCTTTCAAGACTCGTATATACTCAACAGATAATCTTGGTGCAACCAATCTTTAGATCTCTTGTTTCAGCTTCTTTCTTTTTTCTTACCCACACAAGATCTTGCACAAATAGTTGGTATCGAACTGGAACAACCTATCTCAACCTAGGTATTCATGAGATAATAAATAGGATTCGAATGAAGGACCTGCATTGAGGATACTTCCGATACACCATCTGCCTTGAATGTGCATGTGTTTCCATGATAGAGAAGAGGAGGTGGCAGGTAGGTGGTGAAAGAAAACAACCAAGGTGATGTTGGCATGTGGCGACTGATCATGCTATATTGTACACCCCAGCATGTATCCTTGCCGGGGTCTGGGGCCGGGCTGGGCCCTGGGTGCGGGTTCGCGGGCGACAACCCCCAAGAAAAGATTTCCTCCTACTTTTTCGCGTCGTCACCGAAAAAGGGAAAAATCAACAGAAAAAGAAAAAAAACCCAATTTTGTAGAACCCTAATCTAGAAGCTTCTAAGCTTGTTAAAAAGGGGTTCGGATGGGGGTTACAGTATGATGAAAAACACGATTATTCATAAGATTGTAATAGGGTTTTGCACTGGATAATAAAATCATTGGATGGCTATGGTTTGGTGGATGTAGCTCGGATTGGCTGAACCACGTTAAATTCTCTGTGTTATAATTTATTCTCTGTGTGTTTTAGTTTCTCTGTTTACTAATTAAATCTGCATTTAATTGTTAGATATCTACCATCTCTAACCCTAATAGGTGAAATATTGGTTGTCGACGAGGAATACATGTGTTCTCCATGAAACCATGGGTGTTCCTCCATCACTCTTCCTTGCCCTATATATCCTCCCTAGTGTAGTGAGAGTCCCCTCCCCATAACAGTTTTTTCTTTTTGTAACCAACACCCCACACTATTCAATTGTTCCCCGCGTTTTGCATGATGGAATACGATGAAACATATTTTTTAACAATTCAGTTACAAGTATTCGGTTATCAGTGACTCCTTGTTGATACCAAAATTTCTCATATAAATTTGGCAAGAAACAGTTTTAAAGAAGTTACAAATAGCTCATGCCATTCGTAATGATAGCCACATTTTCCATCATGGATATCCATGTTTAACTCCACACTTATTATCGTGTCTCCTTTGGTGGAGTACCTGTTGCTTTAAATAATTTTCCTATCATTTTAAACAATAAATAAACATTTAATAAAACCTTTCCACTCTCATATGTTGTGCCACGACGAATTTGGATCCACAATACATTTACTTATCCTTGTTTTTCCATCTCCAAGAATTATATCATGGCTTATAATAGTTCACTAAAGATACTTAAAAGCAAGTTCAATATTCAAAACTTAGCCATTTTCATTATCACACCAAGATGTGTAAATAATGATGTGAAAATGGACATGGTATGCATATGCTGATTTTCCTCACATGTTACATATTCATAAGTATCTCTGCACAAATATAAGTATATATATAGAAACAAGAGGGCTAAAGGACCCTAAAATGGTCATTTTTAAACGAAACGATTACCATGACCCAAGGGTTAATTTCACAATCATTCCCATCTTAACCTTCGTCAACAAGCCTATAAAAGCTCTTACTTGGTGACTTGCAAGCGTAAATGGAGTTACCGGTCATTAAAGACCACTCCAAAAGGATAAAGCTTCTCTTAGCTCAAGGATATTTACATAATAACCATCTAAAAACATATGTATTAATACTAAAAGGGTTGAGTATCTCTTACCCGACTCAACTAGGTTCACCATTTTGCATCAACACTAGACCTAAGATGGCAAAAACTTGTTCTTTTCCTTGTATCTAGACCCTTCTCTCCAATGATGCTCTCCCTCCCTTTCTCAGAGGGCAGAAACCTATTTCCTAAATGCAACTTGCAAACACCAACACAAGGTTAATGCATCATTAATCATTTCATATTCCTTATGAAATCATCACATCTTGACAACTTTTAAACACATGTCAATTTTGAGTCAAATAAACATAATTCATGAAAACATTGATTTTTCCAAATATTTTTGCTAAACATCAAGTCATTGAATCATGCGTAATCATCTACTAATTACTTCAAAAGTAATAAGTAAAACATAGTTAAAGTTAGGGGTGCAACAGATACAAAATCTAACGAATGCAAATCATGAGCATTTTGCGAGATGACATTGTCATTAAGCGAAGGTGTAGTTGTGTGTTGCATGGTTGGTAAAGGATGATGTTCAAGACCACTAGTTGTTAAGGATTATTTAGAAGGGTGTTGTGTGATATTGTTGATGGTGGGTGAAGGTTTGGTGATCTCTATTATAGGACAATAACCGAGACCATGAGTTGTTTATTGTGTGAGGGGGTCTATAGGGTTGCAGACACCTTCTTCGTTAGCACCACAACCTTTTCCACTATATCCAAGTTGTTTCATAAGTTCAAAACCTTTGCCATAAAGCATTTTTCAGGGATTTTGGATCAGGTGGTTGTTTGTTATTGTGTTCATCAAAGGTTGTTGTGTAGTTTGCTTCTTTGTCTAAAGTGGCTGAGGTGGATGCTTTCGAAAGGTCATCCGAAGTTGGTGTTGACATGATTGTTGTGTCTTTTCCCTTTTTTGAATCTTTGTGGATGATTTTGTATTCGCCCATGACGTCATGCTCAAAATGCAAGGAACTCCAATCATCTTCCAATAATGTCTTGTGAAGTTCAATGTGTTTGTCTTTTTGTTGCATAGGTTCTATGTGTATGGTTGGTGTTAATGTGTTCAAAGGGTTCTCTTTGGTTTTGTCAAGCTGTAAGACACTATAAGGTTCAAGGTCAGTTTTAAGGGTGTATACTTTGTTGTTGTAAATGTATTTCATTTTGTGATGAAGAGTGGAAGGCACACCTTTCATGGCATGAATCCACTGTCTACCTAAGATAAGATTAAAGGAAAGTTCATAAGGCATGACATGGATTGGTGTATTCAAGGTGACCACTCCAACAGTAAGAGGCATAATGATTACCCCGAGTGGTTTCTTTTAGACATTGTCAAATCCCTTAATAGATAGAGAGTCAGGTTGAATGGTGGATCTATGAATGCCAAGCTTATCAAAAAGACTCACACTACACACATTACGAGTATATCCAGTGTCGATAAGAGTTCTCTTTATGCCTGTTGTGTGGTATTGAATGATGATCATGAAAGCTTCATTTTGGTTGCACAACTCTAAAGGAGGGAGCTCGTGTTGATGGAAAGTAATGTCGAGATTCGTGCTATGGATTAAAGCTGCCACATCATTCGGAGTTGTACTAGGAGGAACTGCAATTTTTTGTAAGGTTGTTTGAAGAATAGTGTGGTAATTTGGTTAATTCTGAAGTAAATTCCAAAGGGAAATCTTTCCAGGAGTATTCTTTAATTGTTCAACAACATCATACTCCTTTGTGTGTGGGATGTAACAAGGAGCACTAGGGATTGGGTGAAGGTATAGGGATATGGGTTGGTTGCAGTAGTTGTGAATTATTTCGAGTGTTATATGTATGAGCAATGGTATTATAACTCGGTTGCTGCAATACATTATTATTAGGTGGGTAGAGGATGAGTTGAGGTTTGTTTTGAGTTTGTTGCTTGTGTGATGGTGGGTAAAGAATTAGGGGATTCTTTGGATGTCCCATAGGGTATTTATGTGGTTCATTAATGGAGGGGGATCAAATGGACACTTGTGCATTCATAACCTTAGCGGTCTTGGTTTGATGTATCTCTAAGGAAGGACAATCGAAAATCACCGTTTTATCTAAGGAAGAGACATGATTATTGTTGTCATTTTCTACCACCATGATATTCTCCTTAAAAGGAGAGCATTTGGGAGAAAAACAAGCCACATATTCTTGAGAAGTAGGGCTAGGTTCTTCCAAAATGACTTCATTGCTAATAGGGGAATGATCAAAGATGGGATTATGAAGAGGGAGATGGTTATGAGAAGGTGTTGGTTGAGTGTCTATTGTTGTTAAGGTCTCATTCACATGTGCTATGCTATCTACCCTACTAGGAGAGCTTGTAATAGGTGCATCCAAGTTTGAAGTGTGTAAAGTAGCTTCATCACAAGTGAGGGAGGCATCAAGAGAAGGATCACTATGGTTTTCAAATGGATTATCCCAAAGGGAAGGAGCATTAGGAAAGGGAGGGTCCAAATTCTCATGATGCTTAATAGGGATGTCTTCTAATACCAACCTATCCTCTTGACATCGAGGGGGGATATTAGGAGATTGAAAAGTTTGATTGTCATGGTTATGGAGACTAGGTAAGGTGGTATTCAAGATTTCATCTTTGTGTTTTCTGATGTCTTCCAAAGGCTGAAGAGGAGAGGGACAATCAAGAATCACAGTGCTTGTAGCTCCTTTCACCAAAATACCTTCATCACTAATAAGAGAGGTATTGGGAGAAGAACAAGTATGAGGGTCATGATTATCTACACTTGCATCCTCTTGTGTTATTATAGTCTTGCAAATCTGATAGGTACTAGGAGGGTATGCAAAAATGCTTATCAAATGTTTTACTTTGCTGTCCTAGATTATGTTCATTAAAAATAGAATCATACAAGCCACTTGCTATTGTAGAAACATGGAATGCTTTAAGAGAACACATACTAATATGAGAAAGTAAATAAAGTGCAATGCAATGACTTAAAAGGAAATACAATTTTCAAATATGAAACAAGGTAATGTTCTGATTATACTATGCACTAATTGGAAAATGACATGAACATTGTAAATGTAAAATGGAACAATGCATGAAATGAGTTATTTTAAGTGAGATCTAGTGAAATGCATGCTACAAAAATGTAACTAATTGATAGGAAAATGCACAAGCTATTGAGGTAAATACGGTAGCCTCCTAAAGAGGTGAATGTGCAACCTACATAGGCGAACCTGATAGATACATAAGCGAATGTGAAACTTAGATAGATGACCCTACAACATACAGAGGCGAATACACTACAATCCTACTTAGATGTATCCACAACATTTAGAGGTTATCCTGCTAGTGCTATAGAGATGTATATACAACTTATAGGGTGAATTGATGTGGTCTACAAAGGCATATGTGATTTGTTCTTGGGTGAATCTTCTTTGTACATCAACAAACACGAAAGGTATAAAAACATTAATTTTTGATAAAACTTTTGTATCACTTTATACACAACCCTTTCATTGGGTCATGTGTTCCAAGCCCCTCGGGTAACTTTCATCTACTTTTCATCATTTTCTTTGGCATCTAATCATCTTTTTGTGTAGCTTGGCATTGTTTGTCCAAGACCAATGGATAAAACTACTAACTTATTTTCTGCAGTACGATATCTATATTTTTTCAAAATAATATCTATCGTATCTGAATCACTTAAGCTAAAAACTTTTAGACCTAATGAACTCTAAAAATATCAATTGCATAATACTCTGAGAATCACAGCCTATAAAAATTGGCAAAGAAAAACCTAAAAACACAACACTTGTTGTTGCCCGATCACATTTGCAACAACATTTTCTGCATTCCACAAGCTAAGATCAAAATGTTATATCTCAATTCATAACTCTACCCAAATAAGGGAAAGGGGCCCATAGTGGGTAGGGGTCCAATGGTGGGTATAGAAGTATGCTTGAGTGGACCCCATAGTGGGTAGGCTTAATATCCAATAAACTTACACGTAATATCCAATTACAAAACACTTTTATCCATAAAGTACACAAACTGAAAAATCATGTGATGCCACATCAGTGCACTAATAATACATGACTTAGTGACCCTCTATCAATCTCACCTTTTTTTTGGGCATTTTTGGATACCTTGACAAAAAGCATGCTGATGTGGCCTTGAAACCAATTTTTATAAGTAGGAGACTTGTCAAATAAGTTGTTGTACAAATTTGAGAGCGATTTGAAATTTTCACATAAGACTTTGAGAAGTGGGAAATTAGGGTGGCCCACTATAGGCTCCTCTCCCTTATAGCAAGCATCCCTCAAAAATACAGCTCATACCATTACTAGTATACCCAATAGAAGAAAACTTACCCGAAACAACACTGATGCTTCTTACCACCTTTGTAATTCCTCATATACAAGCTTTTGCACTCTGGCACCTCAGAAAATACAAGGATTTTCCATTGTTGAAAAGTAATAATGAACTCTGTCACCCGGGAAAATACAAGGGGGTTTCACCGTAGCCCAATAGCGGTTGGCTTCTCCTACAAACAATATGAAATGAAAAACCAAAATAGAATCTAGAATTTGATCATAATTTTTTTTTTCCAGATCAAATGGGGTACCTATATATGTGTAGACATTTTTATTTTAAACGACCATTGAATTTGTAGTTTTGGCAACCATTTTCCTCATGGGTCCATTTAAAGTTTTCGTAAAATGTAAAACTAAAACAACTACGCTCTGTTTCCAAATAGCATGGGCCACACCTCCTCCTTCCATAGTTAGGAAGTAATTGTATGGGTTGGAAGAATCTTGGCCAATCTTTCCCAAGTTTCTGTCATATTTTATTTTCTTTCCAAAAACAACTTGCATTCGAGGTTTAGATAGGGAGAGGCATTTGACTATATTTACTAGCAAGGTGCAATGCCGAAGAAGTGTGGAAGGTCAATTAGGATCAAATTTGGTTTATTTTGTTTCATACATTTATGCAGCACATAATAATTATAAATATATTTACACACCCATAACGGGATAAGGATAGAGGAATTTTGTAGATGTTGCAATTGCAACTGCCCTCTTTGACATGCATGCAAAATGTAGAAGCATAGACAAAGCACGCAAACTGTTTGACAGAATGCCTCAAAGAAATGTATTCTCATGAAATGACTTGATTGCAAGATATTCACAAATGGATTAGTTGAAAAGGCTTTACAAACTTTGCAACTGGCAAGTGTAAAGCCACTCTACAACCTTTGCCACAATCTTCACAAATTTTATATTAACTTGCAAAGTTGATTGTTCACTATGATAGGCACGATATACAATGCATAGAACAAACCATAATAGCTTAAACAAGCTAGACAGATTCCATTTAAAAATTATCATTTATACCATGTATTATAATATAATAGAGGCTTCAAATATCACATTAGTGTAGCCAGCTAGAATACCAGTTCTGACTTGTACAGACAATATCAACATAAAAAGGAAAATTAACAGACCATGACACATGAAAAAGAGTCTATAAGTGAAGTTTATAGAGACCATTTGAGAGAATTTGACTCGGCCACATCATTTGACCAAAGGACAACCTAAGATGCACAACTCGTTGAAGCATTCTGTCAAACAATTCACATGCCTTTGTGATATTATAGTTGTAACTGCCTTAATAGACATGGATGCAAAAAGTGGAAGCAATAACAAGGCAAGTGAAATGTTTGACAGAATATCTGAAAAAGACGTCATCGCATGGACTGCAACGATTGCAGGATATATACAAAACGGATTTGTTGAAAAGGCTTTAGAAACTTTCAAGCAAATGCACCTTGGTGTGCAACCGGTACAAGAGTTGTGGAGCCAGATATATTATTGTAAAATAAAGCAGATTTTTATTTTGTTGAATTGTTTTACATGCGAAAAATCGTTTAATATTATGAATATTGTATTAGATAAATAAAAAGGCAACATAATGGATTAGCTTATTCATTCCCATTATCATTTCGGAGTATTTATTTTACGATAATGACAATTGTGTACAACATTATGACTTCCAATAATAAACATCAATAAAACATAGGAAACTTCATGGGAAAATAACATCTACAGATAAATAATGTGAGAGCATTGCTTGCCCCACAAAACCAGTGATAGTACCAAACAAATGTCAGATTAATGACATGAAATTTCCATAGTCCAAGGGAATGAGTTGGAATGTTTTTGGTAAAAACTTGTGTAGAGTTTTTTGTATCATGCTACAACGAATCATGCTTCTATCCAAACTACAGCGACTCTACCTAAGAAATCATGCTTGTATCCAAAATAATCCTCCAGAAACTCATTTAGTGGTTTGGAACCTTCACCAATCACTTCTAATTTCTGTGACATCTCCATACTATGAGGCAATTAGACCATACACAATCCAAGAAACATGGCATATTCAGTAGTACCAGAACCACCATTTTGGAATTTTCCGCATCAAATATAAAAATGAAAAAAACACAGTTCTATTCTGCATACTATTCTTCTCTAATAGCTTCTATTGTTTGTCAACGTTGATAATAAATTCTTCAATGACATGAAAGCTCAATTACAATCTATCATAGAAATAGAAAAAATAGAGATTCAGATTTGTTATAAATTAACAATAACCATATATTTGCCTTGTTTTAATATTGTGTTGTATCCACAATATTCACATCATGGTGAGGTTGGGCACCCACACACATTTCAACACGAGTAAACTAACCATATAGATAAAGTGGTCTACTTGACATGAAGAAACATGAGAATTGGAAGAAAATTGCAGATAAAAAAATTTGAAAGAATAAAAATATGATAAAACACAAAATTAGTCTCCTATTACTAAAGTGGCAAAAATATTCTCCAGAATGTTTGAAAGGAGCTATACAGCCATCCATTGCTGAAAATCTCCTTTGTTAATAATAGCTTGTGTATTTCGGTACTGTGTAAATCTTTAGTCAAGACTACATGAGGAAAAAAAAAATAATCAATAAATGACTACAATGACTAGTTAGCTCTGATACTTTTTATCCATTTGTGCCATTTATTGAGGACAAGTTAAAATATATAAGAATCCGCATCTTGTCAAGGGTGTTTTTGTGGATACATCCATTTATATTTGTTTTTTAAATATTAAAAATATTTTATTTTTAAATATGTATATAACTATAATTATATAAAAAATGACAGTCTATCTATTTTTTCCATTGCTATACGAGTTGATGGATAGCTCCTAATCATTTTGTATGTCACATACTGATTTTTTGCTTACATAGTTTTGACATTTTATTATTTAAAAAAATGAATTAGACACTTGGATCTTTGATATGTGTTAATCTATGATTGATGTTTATAGATGTTAGGTAGATATATCTTGGATTCGATGTATATGTTAGATTATATGATGATATAATGCACTAGTTTCACTTCGACTATGGTTTATGGACTAATTCTACTAATGAAAATTTAAGTTCAAATGAATGCAGGTATATGTCAAAGACAAGAACATGGTCAAGGTAAGGGTGTTTAGCCAATTGACATTGATTATTATGATAGAAATCTTGTGCACACACACATTCATGTAGTTCCATCTATTTTTCATTATGTGATTATGATTGCATTGTGTTTTCTCAATATTTCGAAAGTAAACCTCAAGTGAAATCAAAAAATATGTCTTACACTATTTTATTTTAAAACCAACATTTAAAAAGAAAACACCTTATTTAATATATAAATTAAATATCGAGTATTTATATATAATAATAATTATAGGATACTTCATTTATATATAAATATATAAATATAATTTCTTTGTTATTAAATGTATAAATAATTTTTAAATTAATTGTACCGATAAATAAACTAATCTAATTTCATTAATATATAAATAATTATAAATTTAAATTGCATGTTTATTTTTTTATTTTAATTACATATTACATATTATTATTATTATTTCTCTAAGAGCCATTCCTATAGGTGGCATCACATACATAGATCCATGCAAACAAATGAAATGACAGTTACAAAGTCTATGAAATTCAAACACATGTATGGAATTGTAAGAGGCTTCAGTTAAAAATAAAAAATGGTGGAATTCAAACGAACGTATGGAAGTGGAATTAAAATGGCAATTCAAATGAATATTTCACAATTCTCATTGTTCTCTCTTTTCACAATTTCTAAAGCAAGTTTGATTGAATCAATTTTAGGTGATCAATAGAGCAGAAGGCCAACAAATGTCGAGGTAGTAGATGTTACAATACTCAAATCTATTTATCAAATGATTAACAGATTAATCATGTTAGTGGTTTTTGTACAAACTCTAGATTTGTAGCTCTAATTTTTAGTTTTTGTTTTCTATTCTTTTGAGGTTTTATGTGTGCCATTCGCTCAACAAAGGCACAGGATCTAGAATGGGGATGTTTTTGATATCAAATATTAGAGAGGAGTATCTCGACTGTGTGATGTTCACTCTGCTCAGGCCATCACTTCATCTGATACCTGCTATGATTTGTTAGGCCTCAACATAGTGAAGATGCCCACGCTGGTGTTCCATTTTGACAGGGGAGCTCATTTGTCTCTGCCTGCAAACAACTATCTCATTCCTATTGATAGTTCAAGGGTTTACTGCTTCGTCTTTGCAAGTACCAAAAAAAATAGAGAAATAAATGCACACACAAAAATGTGCTGAGTGTCGTTATAATAAGAGTATGAGGAATTAACTGGATTCTAGCACTAAATGACTTTAATTAAGCCGTGGCACAAATGAGGTTGGCAGTTTAACATGATTTAGTTATGATATTAAAGAGTCATTTTCAATTCAGGGTTTCGAAATAAAACTCATTGACCCATGCTCTGGTGACTATTCGCTTATCATGAGAGATGGGTTCTTGTGAACCACTACCATGAAACATGGGTCAATGCAGTTTGACCTCAAACTACACAGTTGAATCCTGATAGCAATATCATAATTTGATGTTGTGGAAAAATACCTCCCACTATGACTTAGTTAGACAAACAAGTCAATATGCATTATTGGCAATTTCCAGAGGATTCAAGAGTATTACATCCACTTAGCAAATTTTTCTACATGCATTTCAAAGCTCTCTCATCCGTGTGGCAAAATTGCTGCCATCTTTGAACTAACATGTGTTATTTGTAGGTACTTTTTTAATAATAATAAGACAGGGGTTTGTGTTTTCAACATTTTCCAGACAGGGAAGTAGAAATGATATAGCAGACGAGGTTGTCTCACACGAACCATCTTCATTTGAGGATCATGTCATATCTGGAGATTGTATGCTTAAGGGTTCGGGTAATAATGGTGGTATTCAAAGTTTTCATTAAAACTTATGTCATCGATTGGGGCTTTTTTTATTTAAACCGCATTGCATTACATCTATCATACACTGCATTCTCTGTTGGGCAAGATGAAGTGGAAGTTTCCAGAAAAAAATTGGCAAAGGTTGAAGTGGGTGTGGCTGCAAGTGTTAAGGCTCATCTGGCAATGGCTTATCAACCATGGAATTTCCGTGTACAACTCAAATCGTAGAAATGGGAGAGGTCATTTGAAGGATATCTGGCATGGGAAGATTTAGCAATTGTGTTCAAGCTAAATTGCCCGAGGGTGGAAGATTCACTCCGCACAATCATTGGGTACCATGTTATCAGCCCCAAAGCAAGGAGAATTCTTCAGCCATCCCAGATGCTGTCGATTTTTCTTTCCAATTTAATAAATTTATTTCAATCTTTAGAAGATGTCGAGAAAGTAGCAGGGAAGTTTGTGAAAAAGCAATTTCTAAAAGATAATGCTTTGCAATTAGTTGTGCAAAACTATAATTTCTTTGAGGGAAAAGGATATATAGGAGGGTTATTTACTAGAATTTAATTCCTCAATCAGAGGCAAGGTTTTTAAGAAATCTATGATGGGGTTAAGATGCATTTGAATACAACAATGATAATATCTTCTTGAAAACATTGAATAAAAACTCTTAGTTTATCTACCCAAACATGGAGACTGCTTTTAAAAAGAAATACTATTCAATTTCTTT
This sequence comes from Sequoia sempervirens, assembly GCA_007258455.2. Lineage (NCBI taxonomy): Eukaryota > Viridiplantae > Streptophyta > Pinopsida > Cupressales > Cupressaceae > Sequoia > Sequoia sempervirens. Next base: position 146,296 of record VDFB02346483.1, read on the forward strand.
CCTCCGTTCACATGAATGCGTGTTACTCATCCCAAATCTGACAATGGATCAGTTGCTTAGGGCAAACCAGGTGTTTTTAAATCCAGGCTCTCACTCATCTCCAAACGCAGTGGTGGGTTGTAGCACTCAGATGACAGGGAAGAAGAGGAAAGTGCAAGACTTAGAAGCAGACGGCGTGGAAGTAAAGGATAGCCCTGAAGAAGGCCAGGGAAAAAATTTAGTGGCTCAAATGGATGAAGATTAGTTTGGAAAATAATTAGGGTTTCATTGAAAATCTTGTAATATTTTTGTTTAGGATCTGGTTTTAGTTTTGTAAGTTGGGATTGTAAGAAACAAGTCAAATGCATAAGTTAGATAGTCAGTATGTGCATAAGTATAGAGGACTATATTTGGGCATGGTATGGGATATGAAATGGGGTAGTAAAATTTTGTTTTCTACAACAATCATACATACAAAATGTTGGGTAGTATTTTGTTGGATATGAATTAATATTCTGTTAAACTCTATGCAAAGTTTATATATTAATATATATTATAGGTATATCTTGCCTTTTATATAAAAAAGAAATAAATCAAATTATAATTATTAAATATATTAGTGTGTTTTTTCAATGACGTGGAGAAACTTACTGTATTTGAAATAAATAAATAAAAAATCAACAATGGAAATATAACTGTTGAATGTTATGAGTAAGTGCAATAACAAGAAAGATTTATTAAATTAACATATTTTCTGTTAGATAGTCATGTTAATCTTAGGTATGATTATTTCTCATATGATTTGAAATATAGAAAGAAAAAGAGGGTTTTACTTTTAGAAATTATTTACATTTTCTTTTAAAATGATTGACATAATTTAAGTTTTAGAAAAGAGATTTTTAGGAGGAAATGTGAATGATCAAGTATAACAAAAGAGAGAAGCTTTGCTAAAATAAAAATTTCATAATAAGAGAATATAAAGTAATATTATAATTTTGATTTTTAATTTTTTAAAATGGAATGATTTGTTATATTATGGCAAGTTATTTATTGGAATTGAATGCAGTGGTTTGTTGAATTTATTTATGTAAAAAAAAATAACAAAAAAAATATTATTTTTAAAGATAAGATAAAAAAATGTTAAATTCCTTGATATAAAAAGAAGTTTGTAAAATTTAGAAAATTAAGCTATCTTTTGAGATTTATTTAAGTAATTTTTTTTAATAAAATATTATTATTTATAAAAAAACCACACATAAAAAGAAGTTTCTAAAATTTATAAGATTAAGAAAGAAATAACTTTCTTAAATTTACTACTACATATAAAACTAAGTTTCTATATTGATATACTTAAAATTTAAAAAATATTGAAAAATGTTAAAAAAAATATATTCTTTGATTCAATGTAAAATATTTTTTAATATTAGAATGGAAATAAAATTCTAAAGGAATGAAAAATAATTGTTCATTTAAAAAATTCTAAATAAATTAATGTATTTAAAATAAAAAAATTGAAAATTAAATTATAAAAAACTACACATAAAAAGAAGTTTCTAAAATTTATAAGATTAAGTAAGAAATAACTTTCTTAAATTTACTACTACATATAAAACTAAGTTTCTATATTGATATATTTAAAATTAAAATATATAGAAAAATCTTTAAAAAAATATATATTCTTTGATTCAATGTAAAATATTTTTCTAATATTAGAATGGAAATAAAATTATAAAGGAATGAAAAATAATTCTTCATTTTAAAAATTCTAAATAAATTAATGTATTTAAAATAAAATAAATTGAAAATTAAATAAAAAATATTCTAAATTTATTATTACATATAAAAATTTGTTTCTAAATTAATATATTTAAAACATAAAAAATGCAATATTTTTTAAAAATTTAAAATATTTCAAAAAGGAAAAATCATTAATATTCAATTTTATTCAAAATTAAATATTATAAACGAAGATTTAATTGTACAAAATTAGAGAAACTTAAATATATAGTCTAATATAAGGCCTTTCATAATAAGATCACATCTAAAATCAATTTAAAACTAGCAATCACACTTTGGTGTGCAATGGGTATGCCGAAGATGTGTGGAAGGTAAATTAGGGAAAATTTTGGTCTATTTTTTGCATAGATTTGTGGAGTAAACATGAGGTCAATTGGTAGTCTATTTAGAAAATGATGTTTGTGCATCCACTTAGAAGGATCTACACACAACTAAAACAAAACATCTAAACCAAGAAGATAATCAAGCTCCATTACCAATAGGCTCATGTTATGCTTCAAATAGGGAGAGAGGGAGAGAGAGGGATAGGTAGAGATGGAAAGAGGGAGAGATATAGGGGGAAGAGAAAGAGAGGGACAAAGGGGTAAGGAGATAGAGATAGAGATGGAAATGAAAATGGAAATGGAGGAGATGGATATGGAGAGGAGAGGGAGATAAATGGAGAGAGAGGATAGAGGGATAGATAGAGATGGAGAGATAAGGAGAGACAGGAAGAGAATGAGGGGGGATAAAAAGACAAAGATATAGTGACTGATATATAAGAGGTAGAGATGGAAAGATATAGGGGTAGAGAGACATGTAGATATAATAAGATAGAGATAGAGGTATTGATGAAAGAAGAAATATCGAGAGATAGAGATAGAGAGCTAGAGAGCTAGATATAGAGATAGAGGTAGAGATATGGAGGGAGAAACAAGGAGTGTGTGTGTATACATAAGAGAGAGAGAGGGGGAGATAGTTATGTATAAATATATAGAGAGTGAGGGAGAGGAAGGAGAAAAATAGAGATAGGAGAGAGAAGTATAAAGATATAGAAAGGAGTGATAGGGAGAAAGGGGGAGAGAGGGAGAGATAGAGATAGAAAGAGGGAGAGACAGGGATATAAAGGAGAGATGGAGAGATAGATACAACTTGAGAAAGATGGAGGGGGTGAGATATAGAGAGTCAAAGACAAAGGAAGATCAATAAATATTTAGAGGGAGAGATGGCAGGAGAGGAAAATAAGGAAAGGGATAAATAGAGACAAAAAGAGGGAGACAATGAAAGAGGGGGAGTTGGAGAGAGAAATATAAAGATATAGGAAGTGATAAATAGAGAGAGGTAGAGAGGTCCATATAGAGAGAGTAGGAGATATGGAGGGAGAGATTGAGTGAATAAGTGAGAGATAGAGATAATGAGATATAAAGAGTGAGGGAGAGGGAGATATTGGAAGATAGAGAAAGAGGGGGAAGAGTGAGAGATAAAGGAGGTGATAGAGAAAAGTAATAGAGATAGAGAGGGAGAGAGAGATATAGAGGGGGGAGAGGTAGATATAGGGAGGGGAGAATAGGGAGTTTGTGTGTGAGAGAGAAATATTTAGAGATAAATATAGGGAGCGAGAAATAGGGTGTGTGTGTGTGTGAGTGAGGGAGAGATACTGAGATATAGATAGAGAGGGATATATATAGGGAGAGATAGAGACGGAGGGAGAAAAATAGAGAGAGAATAGAGAAGTATATATATATATAGAGAGAGAGGGGGGGGAAGAGTGAGAGATATGCAGGGAGAGGTAAGGAAATAGAGATAGAGGAGAGGTAGAAAGGAAGATAGAGACAAAGATGAAGATGGATATGGAGAGAGAGGGAGAGAGAAATGGAGATATAATGAGGGGGAGACAAAGAGAGGGATATCTATGGAGGGATAGAAAGATATAGGAAGTTATATATAGAGGTAGAGAGAGGTACAAATGTATTAAATTAGGATATGTATATATATATATATATATAGAGAGAGATATGTATATCTCCCTAGAGGAGAGAGAGGGAGATATATATGTATATAGAGAGAGATGGATATGATTATGATTAGGATTAAATTAGGTTAGGGTCCAATAAAAATTCAAGATAAAGCTTGGAGGGTTTAGGCAATTGAAGATAGATCAAGATGACAATTATGGTTAGGGTTAAGGATTAACTAGGATTAGGGTTGAATTAGGGATAGGGTTAGAGTTAGGGATTAGTTAGGATTAAGCTTCAATTATGATTCAATTAGAGGTCAATTAGGGTTATAACTAGGATTAGAGTTAGGTAGAGGTTTAGTTAGGGTTAGGGTTCTAAAATAAAGCTTGGGTTTAGCATTAGGGTTAGGGTTAAATTAGGGTTTGGATTATGGTTTAGGTTCAATTAGGGTTAGAGTTCAATTAGGGTTAAGATTCAATAGGCTAGGCTTAGAGTTAGGGATCAAGCTTAATTAAGGTTGAATTTTAATAGGGTTAGGGTTAGGGTTTTAATATAAATCCTAGGGTTAAAGGGTTTGCATTCAATTAGGGTTAGAGAAAGGGTTAGATTTATATTGGGTTAGAGTTAGGAGTTACAAATTAAGATTAGTGTTAGGGTTTGTGTAAGGGTTAGGGTTAGTGTTAGATGATCAATTAGTGTGAGGGTTAGGATTTAATTAGGACTAAGATTCAATTAAGGTGGGTTAGGGTTCAATTGATGTTCAATCAGGGTAAGGATTCTAGGACAAAGTTTGGGGTAAGGCTTAGGATTGGGGTTACAACTCAATTAGGATTAGGGTTAGGGTTACAATTATGGTAAGGGTTAAGATTCAATTAGGAATTAATTAGGGATATAGCTAGGGTATATATTCAATTAGGGTTAGGGTTTAGCTACTTGGTTAGGATTAATATTTAATTATAATTAGGGTTAAAGTAAGGTTACAATTAGGGTTCATTTAGGCTTAAGTTTAGGGTTTAATTAGGGTTACAGTTAGACTTGAGGTTAGGGTTAGTGTTTAGGTTCAATTAGGGTTACAATTAGACTTAAAGTTAGGATTAGTGTTTAGGTTCAATTAGGGTTGAATTTCAACAATATAAGGGTTAAATGGTTAGGGTTAGGATTCTAAGATAGATCCCAAGGCTACGATTTGCATTTAATTAGGGTTAGGGTTAGGAGTTATAAGTTAGAGTTAGGGTTATATTTATATTAAGGTTAGAGTTGGGAGTTATAAGTTAAGACTAATGCCAATGTTAGAGTAAGGGTTAGGGTTAGGGTTGGGTATTAATTACTATTAGGGTAAGGGTTTAATAAGGGTTAAGATTCAATTAGGGTTAGGATCAATTGATGTTTAATTAGGGTTAGGGTTCTAGGATAAATTTTTGTGTTAGGGTTGGGGTTATAATTCAACTAGGATTAGGGTTAGTGTTACAAAACAATAAGGGTTAAGATTCAATTAGGGTTTTGATTAGGGTTTATATTCAATTAGGGTAAGGGTTCAAATGGTCTTAGGATTAGTATTCAATTATAATTAAAGTTAGGTTGGGGTTATGCTTAATTTAGGGTTAGGGTTATGTTTTAATGAGGGTTACAATTAGAATTAAGGTATTTATTATAAATATGATTATGAATAGGGCTATAATTATTTTTAAGGTTATAATTTGGATTAGCATTACAAGTAGGACAACTGATAAGATTATAATTCTAATTGTAACACTAAAACTACCACTATTTTTTAATCACCCTAAATCTATAACTAACACTAATTATAATTACAACCATAACCCTAATTCCAACTCAAATATTAACCCTATCCCTAACCGTAACATTACCAATATTTTTAACCCACCCTAATTCTACAACTGACACTAATTCTAATTGAAATACTAGCCCTAATCCTAATTATTTCTCTTATCATAATCCTCACTCTAATCCTAATCCTAACCCTAGCCTTAATTGTAACCCTAATTATAGTTCCAAGATATTAACTCAAACCCTAATCCTAACCCAATCCTAACCATAAACCCTAAACCAAACCCTAACCAAAATTTAACTTAAAAATTAACTCAAACCCTAACCCTAACCTTAAACCCAAAACCAAAACCAAACCCTAATCCTAACCCTAAGTCTATGTCTAACTATAACCCTAACCTTAACCCTAAACCTAACCTAAACCATAATCATAATTGTAACTATAACCCTAATTATATCTCTGGTAGTATCTAAAACCCTAATCCTAACCCTAACCTTAGCCTTAACCATAATTCAATATCTAATCATAACCCTAACCCTACTTCTATCTCTAACCCTAACCCTATCCCTAACTAAAATGCTTACCCTAATCCTAATTCTAGCTTTAACCCTAACCCTAATTATGATGATAACCCAATCCAAATTATAATTCTACCTCTAATTGTAATTCTAACCCTAACCCTAATCTTTTTATTAAGGCTAATCCAACCAAATCCTAAATTTATCTCTAACCTTAACCCTAACCCTATCCCAAATGTTAATCCCAATCATAATCTTCAAACCTAACCCTAACCCTATTGTTAACTTTAATCATAACCCTAACCCTATTCATAATGCTAACCCCAATCCTAACCCAAACCTTAACACAAACCCTAACCCTAACCCTAACTCTAATATTTACCCTAACCCTTATCCTAACCTTGAGAGGCATTCCTAACATAAAGGATATAACCTAACCTTGCTATCTCTTGGCTGTAACAATTTTATCTCTAATCCTAACCCTACCCCTAATATTGATGCTAAACCCAACCCTAACTCTAACCTAACCTTAACCCTAACACTAACCCCAACCCTAATCCTAATTCTATCTTTAACCCTAACCCTAATTTTGATGCTAAGCCCAACCCTAGCTCTAACCTAACCCTAACCCTAACACTATTCCCAACCCAGATTCTAATTCTATCTCAAATCCTAACCCTAACCTTAACCCTAACCCTAATCCTAACATTAAATAACCCTTATTCTAATTTTATGTCTAACCTTATCCATAACCCTAAGATCCTAATTCTAACTCCAACCCTAACCCTAACCCTATCCCTAACCCTAATCATAATGCTAACCTTAGTCGCAATCCTAATTCTATCTCTAACCCTAACCCTAATGCTAATCATAATCCTAACACTAACCCCAACCCTAACCCTAAATATAACCCTAAGTTTGACCCCAATCCCAATCCTAACCCTCATCCTAAATAATTTGAAGTTTTCCATGTTGCGTCATGAATGCTACTAGCATATAGATATTAAATTAATTTAATATATATAAAACACGCCAAGAGATATCCTTCTCAAGGTGCCTATTACACTTTTATATGAGAAATTGATCTAAAAATAGGCGCCTTAAGAAGGATATCTCTCGATGTGTTTTATATATACTAAATTAATTTAATATCTATATGCTAGTTATTTTAAATTACCATACCTTTGTTCTACTTTCCTAATGTATAATCAAAATATCATTTCAAAAATGATAGGAGGTTAAATGAGCATGCCCATTGAACTTATGGGTCCAATTACTAGTAGGGGAGAGGTCGTGCAAGGTCCAATAGTCGTGCAGTCAATTGTGATTATAATACATAGTAGTTGTTCATATAATGCACAATAGTTGTGATTTGACTACCCATAATTAAACAAAATGTATTCATTTGATCTAAAACGCAAGCAATCATGTGATGTCACATCAACGCTCAACTACCCATGATGTGAATGTACAAGTATTGGTCTCACCTTTTTTTTGGACCTTTTTGGACACCTTGACAAAAAAACATGTATTGGTCTCACCTTTTTTTGGGACCTTTTTGGACACCTTGACAAAAAACATGCTGACGTGGCATCATATTTGATAATGTGACCTTGAAAGAAAAGTTATAAGCAAGGGACTTGCCAAGTAAGCTGCTGTAAAAAATTGGGAGTGATTTTGAAATTTCCGTTAGGGTGCACAAGAATTGAAGTACGTGGGTGCTAAAGCTTAAGCCATTTTTGACCATCGATAAATTGGCGGCCGAGATATGGTTTGACTTGGTTGGATGAAAGAGATTTTGCCCATGGTACTCTCCCTCTCCTGTCTGCGCCCGGGCCACTGCATTTATGCTCACTGAACACAACTGTCCTGCTGCTGTAGACATTATCCCAGTCCTGCCATCCTACTAAATTTATAATGTTGTCGAAGTGGCAGAAGGAATAGACGGCGGTAGAATAGTCACCCCATGCTCGTCCTAGATATACATTTCCCGTCCCCTTCACCTTACATCTCACAAACGAGAATCCTGTTTTGTTCTCTGCCGACGTCCTGTGCGACGCTGCAATGGCTCCGAAACTCTTCGCATTTACACGCAGTAAGCATTTCTTGTAGAGAGATCTGGCATTCCCACAGACGAAATCAATGGAGCCCACGATGGTACACTTCAAGAAAAAGTGCCTGCCTTTGTAATCATACAGGGTGTCTTGAGATCCCACCACTCGGCACCTGGTAATAAAAGCTTTGTCCTCCGCCACGAGCAGCGCAACCGCTTGCATTCCCTCCGCCCCTGGCACCGCCGGTGGAGCGCTGTTCTCAAAAGTGATGCCTTCGGCACAGAAATACTGAGATTCGATGGTAGTCGAAGCAGAACCGTAGGTGCCCAGAGGCTGCCCGTCCGGGCCTCTGGATGACGCGGTGTCGTTCCAAGTCAGAATTGTTTTTCGGATCCCTTCACCGATGAAGGAAATCAATGATTTGCTCGCCGGAATCCTCACCTTCTCCTTGTATATGCCGGCCCATATGAAAATCTTCACCCGCTGGGCGTTCCCAAATGGAATGGAATCAACAGCGCCCTGAACTGTCGTGAAATTGCCGCTGCCATCCTTAGCCACGACTATGATCTCACCAGTACGAGAGTTCACGTCATCCCATGAAATCATGTAATTTGTGGCAGCTGCAGTTGGATATACTTGAAGGAGGAGGAGGAGAATCAACACTGCCCCTGCTACACCATTTTCCTTTGTATCCCAACGAAATAAGAAGACTGGAGTCCCACTCAACTTTAGTGTTCGTTTTCATTATTGTATGTACGACGAACAAAAGTATATCATTGCTTACAGGTTCGAATGGGATCCCCCAATAAGTTTAGCAATCACAATCACCAGGGGGTAGCATTTTCTTTGCTTGCAATCGTGGGATCACATCTCTTGCAATATTGGCCATTGTTTCAACATTTCCTGGCTCTATGTGATCAGAGTTGAAAGAACCTCTCTCTTTCATAAAAAATGTGATAGATTTCCTTGCACTTGTTGTTGACCAAATCTTAACGGCTTGTTTGGGAGACAATTTAGAATCACTACTTGCCATTCATATTCTTGCTGATATGGGGATAAGACACCCTTAATGAGCATCTCTTCTATCCCAAAAAGGAATGCATGTATGTTCGTTAGATCGTATTATACAATGAGGATATTTTGCAACTGCACATTCTGCACAATACAAACCAGATAATATATATCTGTCATTTTTTAATTTTAAAATTCAAGTATCTAAAAGCCAAACCATAATTTTTTTTAAAACTCATTGTGAAATGATATTTTATTTTAGATTATTGAATAAAATAAGATAAAATATTTGAGACACAGTGAATAAAAGAAACACTTTAATTTTTATATTCACAAATAGAAGATTACATAAAAGCTTGAGTATATTGAATAAAATAAGATAAAATATTTGAGACATGGCCAATAAAAGAAACTCATTAATTTTTATATTCACAAATAGAAGATTACATAAAAGCTTGATGATTTTTCCATAGAAATCTCTAGAATATCTTAGAAAGATAAGAGAAACCACAAAAAAGAAAAATCTGGATGTTTTCATCTTTTGGAATATTGGATAAGTGTAATCTTTACCACTAAGGCTTTTTTAGATACATTCCTCAAATAAACATTATTTCGTAACACCCCCCCATAATGTTTATTTGGGGAGGATAATCACAAAAAATAGCAACTTCCTTGAGATTTAGCAAGTTTTTAAATTTGACAAATTTCACTTAGCTTTTGTAAATATGTCATCAATTTGATTTTCTTTCACCTTTCTCCAACTCTTTCCAACTGTTGCACAACTCGAACATTGATTTTTAAATCTTCAAAACTTCAATATGGAAGTACTCTTCTTACAAACTCACTATCTATATTTTTTTTATGACATCTTAGACCAAGAGACCTCTCTTGATTGTTTTCTTCTTTGCCATATGAATATTTGTATTCGAACAATTTTTTTAGCATACCTATAAACTTTTTCCATTCTGAATTTTCTTGATCCTATAAAATTTCCTTTACCTATAATATATCTGAGACCTTCATAGTTTGGTCTCATAACCGCCTCTATTGGCTCTTTTATTCCTTGTGCATTTTTTTCCTAATCCTTGTCTTTTGAAACCCATTCTTTGCATTATTTTCAAACCAACATTATTTTCATGACAACTATCAAGATTTGTAAACACATCATCATATTCATTATTTGATTCTTTATTAGAAATACCTTCAGCTCCATCACATAAACCATCTAATTTATCAACTGAACTATACAAATCTTTTGTACCATATGCAACATCACTTACCAATGGTTTTGATTTTAAACATTCATTTTCTTCTTTCAATTTTGTCATTTCCATCTTGTGTAAACAATTTTATTCTTCTAACAATTTTAGCTTTTCTTGTAAATCTTCATTCTTCCTTCTAACTTCATGAAATAATTTTAATTTTTCTTTCAATTTTTCATTCTTTCTTTTAACATCACTTAATTCAATATCAAGATCATCATTTTTTATCAAAATTTCACAATTTTCCATTGAAACCTTATGCAAATCTTTTTTAAATATTTAAAATGTGTAATTCCCTTTCTTTGTATTGCTCTTTTTAGTTTGAATAAATTTTTACCCCTCTTTTAGTTAATAACTTCGATGTTAGTTATGGTTATTGATATTTTTGAATGATCCATAATTTGTAAACTTGTTATTTAATATAAAAAGGTAGTCAAATTCCAACATTTTTTTAGCTTAAAATTTTGCATTCTTTTTCATGCCTATTAGCAAAGTTTAATTCCTCACACCTTGTTCGAAGGATTCTAAAAAAATTCAATTATTGAATCTACTATATGCATATCCTGTAGTCATAAATTCCATCACACCACATTACTTGAGGTGTTCAAGCAAGAAATGTATTAATAAGGTTGAAATTTGACTTATATTTGTGTTTTGCATTTTCTTGAAAAGTTCTAAATTCTAAAGGTTTTCTTGAAGTCTTAAACAAAATTATCATTTCAGATTAAGCATATTGCATTTACTCTATAAGGGTTTTATCTATTTTTAAATTGTTGAAGTTATCAAAGTTGTTGCTTCCGGTTAGATCCAAATTATTGTAATATTTATGCACGACATAACATAGTTAAGTTATATCCAAATGATTTCATCTATCAAACTTACTTCTAGTAAGCCTTTTATTTTGAGGTGCATCTTATTTTTTAATTAGAAGGTGACATCATCTTGATTGTATTGTTCATCTAAGGTGGAAGTGTTGATTTGAGAATGTGCAAGATTTGCAAATCACTTATCATGATTTTCTCTAACTCTTAGGTATATCTATTGGTACTTTTGGTAGATGTTCTCTTGGTAGGTGTGTCCTCCTAACATGGATGTTTTGGCTTGAGAGATGGTTGAATCCATTGAAGAGGCGTGTGAAGTAAGGAGTTTTACTTATGGATATCACTCATTGCAATATACTTATAATGTATGAGAAAATTATGATTACAAAATCTAAATTTCTGGGCATACTACCTTAATTATTAAAATGTAGATTGAGGTTATATCTAGTCACATTTATCTATTGTTTTATCCATTACTGAACCCATTATCTTATATTTTCCTAAAAAATATTGTGTTGTTTCACAAATAAAGTCATCCATATATGGTGCTATTATAGTTTACTAGGTATTTTAATCATGATATCTAACACTATGATCAATGTACAAAGTTGCATGATAGTTGTGTGTATATTAGAGGAGAGCATGACTCAAACAATGTGTCTAAACGCTTGTGCATCTAAACTTTGATAATTATTCATGGTCAACATCTTCCTGCATAAGGTAATGAATATGCAATTTAAAGGTACCTACTTATCCTTATTTCAAGATTATGTTTATGGTGAGTTATTATTATATTTTTTAGCTCAACATAATTTTGTACATAGACCACTGCCAATAAGGTGATAGCAAGGTGTTAGGTCAAATAGATCTTTCATAAATATTGTAAGAATAGGCCCAAATAATAAAATAACAGCAAGAAACAAGGAAAAATAGAGAATAAAACAATTGTGAAATGTCTGAAAGAAATTATATTGATCTAGCTTGCTTACATACAATCAAACAACTTACCTTAACAATAGCTTTGTTCACAATGGACAACCTCATATTTATATTTGAAGCTTCTAAGGTCTAGAAACTTCTAATGTTCTAGATATCTCTAAAACTGGAATGTTCTTTTTCTTTGAGCAACTTCTAGTTGCTTCTAGCTTCTTGAAGATTCTAGCTCTTCTAGAAGATTCTAGTTCTTCTAGAAACATCTTGGTAACTTTTCTAGACAATCTTATTCCTGAACATCCCCCCTTATGATTGGATAGAATATTACAAACAAGATACAAAGAAGAGTGGAAGATACAAAAGAGAGGGGAACATTATACTACCATCCCCCATAATTTTCACCTATAACATACAAAGCATTTTTTGCAATTTCAAGAATTTGGCTTTGGTCATACTCTTAGTAAATACATTAGTTGTTCTTCACTTGGACAATATTGTAGATTGACTATATTTTCTTGAACAAGATTTAATATGTAGTGAACATCAAGCTCAATATGTTTTGGTTTGGAATGAAACACTAGATTGTTGGCAACTTTTATGGTACTTTGATTGTCATAATACAAAGTAGTAGCAAAACTTTGGGAAAAACCAAGCTCAAAGAGAAGATTTTGAATCCAAACTGCTTCCTTTCCTGCTTCTTTTGCTGCTCTATATTTTGCTTCACATGAAGATAATGATGTAGTTGTTTTATTTTTGTCACTCCATGTAATAGGGCTTGATCGAAGCTAAAAAATATAACCGCCAGTAGATTTTCTATCATCTATATCACCTCCCCAATTTGAATATGTAAATCCAACCAAAGAAATTGAGGACTTCTAGCCATAATGGATGCCATAGTATAGTGTTGCATGAACATACCGTAGTATCCTTTTTGCAACCAACCAATGAATTTCTTTAGGTTCTTGCATAAATCTTGATACTTGATTAACTACAAAATAAATGTCTAGTGTAAAACGAGTTAGATAAACCAAGCTACCCACAAGTTGTCTATATAAAGTAGCATCTACCCTCTTGTAAGTATATTCTTTAGTAAGCTAGATTCTAGATTGAAAGGGAGTATCTAAGCTAGCTTGCATTCTAGCCTGTTAAACTTTTCTCAAATATCCAAAGCATATTTTGGTTGGCAAAGGAATAGTCCATCATGTAGTCTGCAAACTTGTAAACCAAGAAAATTGTATAATTCTCCCAAATCACTCATATGAAATTCCCTTTTAAGTTCTAATTTTAAATCATTGATTATCCTAATATTCAATCCAACAATGAGTAAATCATCTACATAAACTGCAACAAGAATAATCTCATCTTGGACTTTCTTCACATAAAGATTTGGATCAGATCTACACCTTTTAAATCCATGAAGTTGAAATTATCTATCTATCTTTTCATTCCATGCTCTCGGTGCTTGTTTTATACTGTAAAGTGATTTCTTTAATCTACAAACAAGGTGAGGCTCTGTTGTTCATCTAAGAAAAAAGGTGGTTGATTCATGTATATTTCTTCAACTAAATCTCCATTTAAGAAAGCATTTTTAACATCCATTTGATGAACATGCCATCCAAGACTAGTTGCCAAAGAAAGAATAATTCTAACTGTGTTCATTTTGATTATAGGGGTAAATGTTTCTTGATAATCAACTCATTCCTTTTGATTGAATCCATTAGCAACCAGTCTAGCTTTGTATTTTTTATGGCTCCATTAGATTTAAATTTTGTTTTGTAAACCCATTTGCAACTAATAACATTCTTATCTTTGGGAAGTGGCATAATTTCCAAAGTTTAATTCTTTAGTAATGCATCATATTCCTCTTTCATGGCTTTCTCCCATTCTTTCTTCCCTCTAGCTTGCTCATATGATATTGGGTCATTTATTTGTAAGACTTTTTTCCATGAGGGAAAGTTCTGCCATTTCTTCCTTGGAGTTTTGGGCTTTGTCTATATATCTCTTCAATACTCTTTGTCTTTTTTCTAGCTGGAAGTTCTTCTTCTTCATCACTACTATTAGTTATATCATCTTCATTAGTGGTAGTGCTCGTATCATCCTCATTAATACAGTTTCCATTTCTTTGTAAAATATCTGAAATGTGGAAATCATTTGTGGATGTGAGTTGTGAATGTTCATAAAACTTTACATCTCTACTAATAAAGATCTTTTTTGTTTCCAAATCATACAATTTGTAAGCCTTTGATTCTTCACTATAGCCCATAAATAAACACTTATGACTTTTTGGTTCTAGCTTTCTCCTATTTTCTTCTAAGATGCGAGCCTAAGCAATACACCCAAATACTTTAAAATACCCAATGTGGGGATTTCTTCCACTCCATGCTTCTTAGAAGTGACATTTATGAGGGCTTTGGTGGGGATTCAATTCACAATATGTGTAGCACAAGAGACAACCAATCCCCAAAATTTATTACACAAACTTTTGAAATGCAACAGCAACATACAACAAGCCATTTCTAAAAGAGTTCTATTCATTTGTTTAGGTACTCTATTTTTTTGAGGGGTATATGGAAAAATTCTTTGTACCTTAATACCATATTTTTCACAAAATGATTCAAATGCATAATTGCAATATTCACCCCCATTGTGTGTCCTTAGGAATTTAATTCTTTTTCTATTTTTTTTTTCAACTAATGCCTTAAACCTTTGAAATACCTCAAATACTTCACTTTTCCTTTCATGAAAATAAACCCATACTTGTACACTATAATCATCCATAAAAGTGAGAAGGTACCTGGCACCTGAGATGGAAGGATATCTTGGTTCACATAAATCACTATGAATGAGTTGTAGTGGATGACTTTCTCTTCATGCTCTTCCAGAATCAAAAGGATCTCAATGGTGTTTAGAGTGATCCCACAATATTGGTTTACAATTTTTGGCCAAACTAGACACTGAACTAATTTTTTCTAACTAAATCTTCACTTTCGAGCACTTATAGCGCTAAATTGTGAGAAATTTGAAGATGATGCAAACTAGTGATTTGTGACATTTTTTCCATAGATTGTAAATATATTTTTTTCAAAAATTTTGGAATCATATTGCACTTCATTTTCCATCTCCTTCAAAAACTAATTTTTATCAGTAAACACCATTTTTAAGGAGTGATGCTCACCATATACAACATCACATTTTTTCTATAAAGGATAAAATTCTAATTTGTTTGAATATAGATTTGTCACTACGATATCTAACCAGTTCATGTTTGGTTTCATACTTTTTAATTAAATATTTTTTCCTTAATCAAGTTTCGAAGACAAACCAATTACAATTTAGACATAGGCGAACTGTATATAACATAATTTTTTTTGTATGTATCAAAATTCAATTTTTTTAACTGGACCAAGGACATCAATACCTAGCTTGAACATATTTTTCAAATTTTTATTTTGATAATATGCTATTTTTCCACATGTGTAGAACAAAGAGCTTGATTTTCGGTGAAAAACCTATGTAAAATCAAACTAAAAAAAAAAATACATAATAAAATAAAAACATATTAAAATTATATTTGATGGATAGCTCATTTTGAGGATTACTATCATCCAGTTGGGTCTGTGAAGTCCCCTCCATTTTCATCCTCAACTCAAGCTTCGAAGGGAAAAATTCTGTAGAGATTTGGTGCTAGAGGGGGAGAACAGGGAAAAAGGGGGTTTGAATGAACCCAAGTTTGAACAAACCCCCTCTTGTATTCATTTTTCCATTGTCTTCATAAAAAAATGCAAAAAATGGGTCATGTCATTTAATATGGTTCACTCGAACTAGGGTCCATTCAAACACCCCAGTTCGTACGAACCCCTAAAAAGAGGCGTGTTTTTGCAATTTTCCTTCCCCACTAGAATTGTAAACTAGTTTTGTGGGTATACCCTTTACTTAACACACATCCTTCACATACTCCTTTAGATGCTGAAATCTTTGTTAAACCTCTAACCATATTCATTTCTAACCATGTCTTGTACTTTTCTATAATTTGTATGTCCAAGTCTAGCATGCCACAGTTTTGACATATAATCACTTTGAGAAACAAAAGAATGTGAGAGTGTGTATTCATCATTAATGAATCCAAAAAATTTAATGAGAGTTTCTTTATGGTCAATTCTACCAATAGCAGTAACACTTTTTGGGTCTTTTCTATCTCTTACAATAACTTGATCAACAGTAACAACAAACCCATATCTAGCTTGAGCAATTCTATATACTGAAATAAGATTCATCCCCAATCCTTCAACCAGTGAAATATTTTTCAAATTTCCAAGTGTTACACTAACAATCCCTATTCCTAGAATTGATAGTTTCATTTTATTGCCAATAGTGATTTCTTGATCTAAATTCTTTCCTTCATGAAAATCAATAAATAAAGATCTATCTCCAGTCATGTAAAAAGACACTCCTAAATCTAAAACCCATTCTTTATTAGTATCTAAAGCAAAGTATCCCCCATTTACTCTAGATCTATTTTTTCAGTTTTAGAAATTACCTCTACACTTGATTTTACCATTCTTTCTTAGGCTTGTATTGTTGTCTTTCATTGTTCCTCTTTTTCATTTTTTTTCCCATATGATTCTCACCTCCATAATACCTACAAATAATCATTCCAACTTCTTTTCTCTACCATCACTTCTAGAAAACTGGTTAGAACCATCATTATTTCAAAATTTATTATATCCTTTCCGATTATTCTTTCCATAAACATATTTAGAAAATGATTTACCCTTAGTTGTATATGCATGAGTCTTCTTAATACAACCTTTTCTAATAAGTTGAGCCTCTTCATCTAAAACTAACTTACAAAATTGATCAAAAGTTTGTTGTGGGGTATTAGGATTTAACTGAATAACCCTTTTCCTTGATTCTTTAAATAGGGTTTGGGGAAGCTTAATTTCAACCATTGCAATCAATTGAAAATCCTTTTTGCATATTCAACACCTATTTTCTTCGACTGGGAATTTAAATATGTAACCTCATTAAAGTAATCAACCATCTTTTCAAAATTAGCTAGGCCTATGTTCACTAATTTCTCTTCTATGTTAAACACACTAGCAATATCTACATCTTTATAATCTTTTTCTAGATTCTCCCATAGTTCTATTAGATTATCAACATCAACAAACCTTCTATTGAGATTGAGACTCAAGGCCTTACCAATAATTCCTCTAGCTTGCTCCAACTTGCATTTCCATAACTCATTTTCTTTCTTTTGTTGAGGTTCTCCAATCTCTTTATTCACTATAATCCATAGATCTTTTCTCTCAAAGCATTCTTAACTGCAATCTTCCAATTTGCAAATCCACTTCCATCAAATATTGGCAAACTTTCATTTGTAGAGTTCATGTTAGAAAAAAAAATAGCCCTCAAACAAATAGATTAAACCACTTCAAAGATTATCTTGCTAATCAAATATCAATCTAGCAATATCTTAACCCTATTAGAATATTTTTAGCTCTAATACCATGTAAGAATAGGCCCAAATAATTAAATAATAGTAGCAAACAAGACAAAACAAAGCATAAAACAATTGTGAAAGGGTTGAAAGAAAGTATATTGATCTCTAGCTTGCTTACATACAATTAAACAACTTACCTCAACAATCTAGTGTTGTTAACAATGGAAAGCCTCATATTTATACTTGAAGCCTCTAATATCTAGAAACTTCTAATGTTCTAAATATCTCTAAAATTGGAATGTTCTTTTCTAAATGAACAACTTCTAGTTTCTTCTAGCTTCTAGAAGATTCTAGCTCTTCTAGAGGATTCTAGTTCTTCTAGAAACATCTTGTAACTTTTCTAGCAATCGTATTCCAGGTTAACAAATATTATCATATTAATTTTTCCTGTGCAACCCCATCAGGAAGGATATATTGGAAGTGGTTTTTGATCTAATAATTAAATAAGCTATAGGGTTTATGAGAGATGTTGTTATGTCAATATTGTTAGACAGGGAATGAACAGGGGGTAAAAGTACAAAGTTGTGTCACACTTTTATAAAGGAAATGGCCAACACTGATCTAACTTTTAAAATTCAATCACTAGAAAGTGGCATATATGTTTTGAATTTTGAAAGAATGTAAACTAATAAAATGTGTATTTTTTAGTATATTTTATTCTTGTATTTTTTTGAAAAATAAAAAAATATTTGAATATAGTTTTTTATAAATTAACACTATAATTTAGTTGCTGATAAAATGCTGAAAAATGACGTTACATGGGACATCAAATATAGTAAAATTTCTTTTTTTTCCTTGAAATTTTTTGTGTATATTTATAACTGTAAACTGTCAGGCATGGATATATTTTTCTGTAATTTTAATAAATATATATTTTTCAATAAATATTTAAATGTGCGTGAATTAAAACACAACTATTTCTAGTCGATGTCAACTTTTATATTAAATATTTATCTAAAATAGAAAATAAATTATGCTATCTTAATCTTGATTCTTTTCTCTAGGGCATCATATTTTAAATTTTTTTTACTAAGTTTTAGTATTTTTCTTGGCACGATAATCAACCTAATATTTTTATGTTGATAACCTACTTTTAGTAAAAAATAAAAATAAAATAAAAATAATAATTGAACTATTAAAATAAGTATATAATTTAAAACTACACTTATGGATCTACAATTTAAGGGTACTTTTACATTTTAATTTTTTATTTATTTATATGACTAGGATTTGTTGAATTGTTAAAATTTTCAAATAATTGCATTTATTTAGTAAATTGGCCTCAAAGTGGTGCTACATATGCAGTTAGCCAACAATTTTAGTTGGGAAAGTTGAAGATGTATTTAACTTATCTATAATGAATCTTACTAGATCATATGTTTGACCAAAATTGATTTTTAGTTATAAATACTAAAATTCACATGTGCTGATAAGTTGGCTGAAAGTGTGACACAACTTTGTACTTTTACCGCACAGTATTAGTTTAGGTAGACTCTCGTAGCAAATACCTCATTTTTTTCCTCAATTGATTCCTAGGATATCTGGAAGCTAATCTTGGTAAATTCTAATCTTGATATAATAGAGCTTTAATTCTGGTATATTTTAACCCTTTAGAAGTCACATTATTTAATAGGAGGTATTGTATAGCTATAGTAATAGATGTTCTTCTTGTAGAAAAATAATGAATTATAATAAGATAGTAATATAGGGTGGCAATGTTGTATATTAAATCAATATATGATCTCTTAAAGGGGTAAACCATCCCATGTATTTTAATGTTGAGGCATCCTTTGTTATTAGAGTACAGTTACAAAAGCTTTTAAGATTTATTAATTGGTCCATGGGTGTAGATAATTACAAATTATTTGGTCAAACACCACTCATTACATATTATAGGCATCTAAATTTGACCATTCCCATGTGGTAAAATTTATTCTCTATTTCGTCTATTTCCCATCCATAGCCATCTTAATTAAATAATTTTACTATTTAATTAATGTTCATCTTGTTCTTAATGTTCCCTAAAAATGTTTAGTTATTTGATTAAATACTTTACCTTCTTGTCATTTATCTAATATTAATTAAAATAAAATTTTAATTCACCCCCTTTCTCTCTCCTATTGTCACATCCTCCATAATCTCTCCTTAATCCTGATTAACCTAATTAATCTATGATTAAGGTGTGCACAATCCTAATGAGGATTAGTGTCACATCCTCCACAAATTTCCACTTGCCTTAATCCCATCCTCAATAATTTGTACAACCCATAGTTAATGATTAATTTTCCTTAACCTCACCTAATGCCAATTATAGTATGTACCTAGGTCAATCCCTTCATTAAGGATTTCTCCATTTGGAGAAGCTATATCCCCTTCCCTAGGAATTTTTAATTCCTATTTAAATTGAATCCCCATGTGCCAATATAAAATTTTAAATTCCAATATGTTGCCCCTAGGTTTCTAGAAGTATTAAAAGGAATATTAAATTCATTATCCCCCTTTCCAAGTAATTTTTAACTCCTTGTCTCATCCCAAGGAGGATTATTGAGGAATTTTTAATTCCTCACTTGTAACATCCTCCCATCATTTGGGAGAATGAGACAACCCACCTCTTTACTCCCTTTCCCAAGGTACTTGAAAGTACCTCCACTTGTCATCCACTTAGGCTCCACCTCATCCTTTCCCACCTCCCTAGGATGAAACATGTCATCCTCTCAAGAGTTGAGATGCCTTGAAGCATCTCAACCCTTGATTCAAACCTCTAGATTGAATCCTAACCCTCCATTTATTTTTACCTCTAAATGACTAAGGAAAACACTTAATCATTTTTCATTATGCATTCTCACACTCTCAAGCCTTCAAGTACTCTCAACACTCACTTGCATAATTGATATCCATATTTGTTTGCATCCAAATCCATCATAATCCACCATCTACATCCATTTTCATGGTCAAAATAATTCATTTCATGGGGATGATGTAGAAACTGATCCAAGGAGCATACAATCGAGCACATCAAGGGTCTTGAAATAAAGGAATCAAACTTACACAAGGTATAACTAATTGTTATTTTCATTTTTGTGTTTAAGTTAACTATTTTCCCAATCTTGAGTGTTTTCTTGATTTTAGTCTTTTGTATGATTTTGTTTGATTTCTTGCATTTTAGATAGACTAGATTTCACAACACACATTTTGAGCATGTCTAGTGAGATCCACATCATGGGTTTCTAATCTTTTCTATTGTTTGAATTTTGTAGGTTTGGAATTTTTTCAGACACAAGGGCCTTTTTTCCCAACAAGTGAACACGCATAGACACATAGGTGTATCCATCTCTTAGATAGGAAAATATGCTTGACTCCTAGATCATCTACTGCACATAGGCGTATCCGCCTCTAACTAGAAGGGTTCAGCTTCTGCAAAGGCAAACCCACATCCAAATAGGCAAATATGAGATACATAGAGGTGAATCTGCGAACAAAAGACCCAGGGCCTCCATAGAGGTGAATATGCAACTTATATAGGAAAGTGTGCTAGATTCAAATGTGAATATGCTAACAACCTACAAATGTAAATCTTCATCATATAGAGGCGATCCTGCAAGAGTTACAAAGGTGAATGTGCTTTGTCAAGTGGTGAATTTGAAGGTATAACTTTTTAAAAATGGACACTATAATTTAGTTGTTGATAAAATGCTAAAAGGTGATGTTACATGAGACACCAATCTTTATATAGTAAATTTTATTTTTTTGTCAAATTTTTTGTATATTTAAAATTTGAAACTTTAGTGCATGGATATTTTTTCCAATTTTGGTAAATATATATTTTTAAATAAATATTAAAATATGTGTGTATTGAAAAATATTTGTTTCCATTCAACACCAAATTTTATATTAATTATTTATCTAAAGTAGAAAAAAATTTATATCGGACGTCTTGATATAGATTCTTTTATCTAGTGCATCATATTTTTTTCATTTTTTTTAATAAGTTTTAGTATTTTCCTTGACATGATAATTAACCTAATCTTTTTATGTTGAAAACATACTTGTAGTAAAAATAATATATAAGGGTAAAAAGTGGTTTACAATTTGAATGAGGAAGGAAAACTTGTAAAAAATGACCCCACGCCAAAAATTTTCATTCTGGGGGTTCGAATGAACTCATTGGTTCAAATGAACCAAAAAAGGGTTTGCTCGAACTAGGGTTTGAGCGAACCCATTTAATGCATGCACAGACAAAAAACAAATAAAAACCCCTTTTGGGAAGGGGGTTGAAATGAACCCTGGTTCGCTCAAACCCCTGGGGGTTCACTAGAACCCCCCGGTTCTAGTGAATCCCCCTTTTCCTTGATTTTTGACCTTGTTAAAAAAAAAAAACCTATTTTTTTACGCTTCAAAGCTCAGGTTGAGGATGAGAATGGAGGAATCTTCACAAACCCATATGGAATCAAGTAGTCCTCGAAATGAGCTGACCAACAAATATAATTTTAATATGTTTTGATTTTATTATTATTTTTTTTAGTTTTATTAAACATAGGTTTTTCATCGAAAATGAAGGTTTTTATTCTGCACATGTGGAAAAATAATAGATTATCAAATTTTTTTTTTGAAAACTATAAGTGCACCAAATATTGAAGTCCTTGATCCAACAATTTTTTTTTGAATTTTGATATATACAAAAAGAGTTACGCGTTATATTGTCACACTATGTCTGAATTGTAATTGGTTTGACTTGAAACTTGATTAAAGAAAAAATATTGAACAAAAAACTATCTAACCAAGTGGAAGCACTAGATATCGAAGTTACAAATCTAAATTCAAAAGAATTAGAATTTTATCCTTCATGGAAAAAAAATTTATGCGTTATAAGGTGTGTGTCACTTTTTAAAAATGTTGTTTTATGAAAAAAACCAGTTTTCGTGGGAGATGGAAAAAGAAGTGCAATCTGATTCCAAAAATTTTGATTTTTTTTTTTTAGAATCTATAGACAAAATGTGACAAGACTCTAGTTTGCATTGATCATCTTCAAATTCCTCACGGTTTAGCCGCTATAGGTGCCCAAATGTGAAGATTTAGTTAAAAATAATAATTTCAGTGTCTAGTTTGGCCAAAAATTGTAAACCACTATTGTGGGATCACCCATAAAATATAAAATAATAATTATACTATTAATATATATATTTGAAAACTACACTTATGGATCTACAAAAGGGTATTTTTACATTTTAAAAAGAATGTCATTTACATGCATAGAAGTTGTTGAAACATCAAGTTATTTAAATTATTCATTTTTTTGGCAAATTGGCCATAAAGTGGTCCTACCATGCTAATATATGTGACTCCATTTTACATTTGTGTCACACATCACATATGCAGTGTAAATCACCACACACAGAAAATGTGATAGCAGATACAACACAAAAACTACATTGCATCTGTTTGGCCTCCTTTGAACCCCTAAATCTGGAAAAATTTGAACAAAAAATGAGGAAATGAAAGGGTACATACTGTCCCGCCTAAGCCTACTGATTTTCCAAAGCTCCAAACTCAATATCCCTTGTGTGATCCAGCTGGTACAAGAGACATATCTCTGCTACTCCAACACTCACTCACCTTAGAGCTCCTAAAATCCTAACTCACAAATGCACAAATGAGGATTTTAGACCCCCCTAGGGCCTATTTATAGACTTTTAGGTAGCATTGTGGACTTCAAACGATAATATAGACACGTTGAGTGTCCTAAAATCAAAATATTTTGTTGTGAACGTACTCAACACTATAAAATTAGCTTATAAGAATAATTTCTCAATTTTTTGAAATTATTTGAAAATTTGAATTTTTGTCAAGGGGGCATTATCCTATCACACCATCATCAGGGCATACCAGGGCATCTCCTTAACTTATCTTTTTAAATTTTCTTTTGACACAATGCTATAAAAATGCATTTAATCAGAAAGGGGCAAAATGTAGACACCTAAAATTGTCTTGATCTATGAGCAAAACCTTTTTACTAATTTTCACTCTTTTTTGCTAATGATTAAATAATACGGTCTTATTTAATTATTATCAAATGTCACATCCTTCTATTAATTAAGTGAGTTTACATTATTTAATTAATTTATTCTAATTTATCATTTATGATTAATTAAATAAACCTTATTTATTTAATTATGTCACTAATTTGAAAAATCCACCATTTATTATTTTGTAAATATTATATCTTATTAATAAAAAAATTGCTCTACTCGTGAATGTGAAATTTACAAACAACAAATTCAAAAATATCTTTGCAAAATTTTAAAGGAGAATCTATCAAAAAATTACAAACAATAAGGCTGATTCCTTCAAAACCCCGGAAGACTTTATCATACAAATATGAGGAAAGACTATTGAGGCATAAAGATTTATCACAATGTATCAGAAGAGAAGGAAGAATCTAAGGGAAGATCATCCAAGAACATACTTTAGGGTCTTGCATTATGTGCCAAATAATTTGGAAATCAAAACAAGAAACAAATGGTGACAAGATGGAAGGATAACATCAGGGTTAGGGAAGAGTCAAAGCTTTAGAAACATAATCTAGGCCATTTGGACAAAATTGTAACCAAGCAACAAGATCAAAGAAAAATGAAAGGATTGAAGCCCAAAACATAGAACAAAGAAAACAATAGAAGGGGGAGAATCTATAACGAAGATAGTAGAAAACTTAAAAAGGGAAAATACTAAAGAAAACTACAAAAACCCTAAATTGAGGTCTACACAAAAAGGACTGAAATTTCAAAAATTAGAACCCTTAGAAATTGGTGTTATAGAAGAAATTGAAGAGGACACAAAGATGCTAAAAAAGGTGGCCATTTTATGCAATATTATTGGACTCAAAAGGGAAAGGAAGTATATAGAGGATAGGGCACAAAGGAAGATCAAAATAAGTCATGGAATAAAGTTCCTACCAAAAGGGTTCTTTATAATAGTATTCCTCAAGGAAGAAGATAGGAACATAGTCTTGAAAAAAGGTTTGGAGGATTTTGAGGGATGCCCGGTCTATATACAGAAGTGGGAAGAGAATTTTAACCCAAGAAATCATGGAGTATATAACGAAGCGAAATGGATAAGATTGTACAACCTCCCAATAGAGTATTGGTTAGAAGAGTGCTTGGAGAAGATAGGGAGAACTCTGGGCACATTAATAGAGATCGACACCAAGCTACTAAAAGAAAACTCCTACCTATATGCCAGACTCAAGATTGCTGCAATTAAGCATATCCCTAAGGAAATAAAGCTAAAATCAAAAGCAACCTAACCTAGCTCCAGGAAATTGAAAATGAAGCCTAGGTATCATATTGTATAAATTACAATTGAAGGAATCACAAGATAGAAGAATGTAAAGCACAATCAAAAACCAAAAATTTTTGGAGAAGAAAAGAAAAAAAAGTTGAAGAAGCAAAGAAGGTTGCCCCTGTGGACATCTAAATTTGGACACTTAATTTATCCAAATTCATCCCCTTTCGTCTTATTTTCGTTAATTAAATAATACTGCTATTATTTAATTAATATCTTTAATTCTGCCAAATCCCTAAGGTATTTAATCAATAATACCTTATCTCTTTAATCCTCCTTCCATCAATTGAATTAAATAAATATTCCATTAATTTAATTCCCTTCATGTCACATCCTCCATTTTTTATCTTATCCTAATCCTGCTTCTAATCCCATCATTAGGATGTGCACATGCCTAATCCTTGATTAGGATGTCACATCCTCCAACAAGTTGGCCTCTAATCTCTCTTAGCCACCTAACCCTCCTCTAATCCTTCATTACTCTTCCCCATGTGATCTTTGACTTGTCACATCAAGTCACATGGAAATCTAACTCTCTTCTAATCTTCATTAAATAATCAAGGAGTCAACCCTATTAAAAAAGGCATCTCCACTTCCCCATGTGAATTTTTAATTCACCTTTAATCCCCCAATGCATTTAGCTCCAGGAAATTGAAAATGAAGCCTAGGTATCATATTGTATAAATTACAATTGAAGGAATCACAAGATAGAAGAATGTAAAGCACAATCAAAAACCAAAAATTTTTGGAGAAGAAAAGAAAAAAAAGTTGAAGACTTAGGCTAATCTTGAGGTGTAGGTTGTTTTGGTGTTTGTTTGCACTCTTTTACTTGCTGCTCATTTTCTAATGCTCACATTCGACCTATCACAACCCCAAACAAGGAAAATCTAGAATATCAAGAAAAATAAAAACAGAAAGAAAAACCAGATTCAGGAAAAATAAAGGAAATCCTAGAAAAGGAAAATGAAGAAAATTTAGTAGCCCAAATGATTTTACCAGAAGAAAAATTGAACATTGAACAGTTGGAGGAGGAGGAAGATCTAAACTCAGATAGTGAGAACGAAAACTATGATGGACTAGATATTATTAAGAATAGGAACATATCCCAAATAGTGGCTCAACTCCTGGAACTTGCAAGGGAAAAGAAGAGAAAGAAAGGAAGTAAAACTGATAAACGAAAAAGAGAATAAATGGCTTTGGAAAAAGGCCTAAAAAGCATCAAGAATTTCTTAAAAGAAAAGAAGGGAGAAGAGAACTCCCAATCGAAAGAGCCATGATTGTTATGACATGGAATGTGAGGGGCCTGAACGCCCCAATCAAAAGATGTCTAATAAAGTGTCAACTAGAAAAAATAGAGGCAAACATCCTCCTATTACAGGAAACAAAAATCAAAATGTGAATAAAAGAATAATGCATATAGGAGGATGGGAAGAATCCCTCTCAAAATAATTTGGGATAATAGGTGTCCTATGGATTCTTTGGTGGACCAATTCAACAACAGTGAAAATAATGGCCAAAGAAGCGAACTGGATGCTTTGTGAGGCAAAGAGCTTTAAAAGCGATCTGTAGACTTATATTTTCAACATATACAGACCATTTAAAAATCAGGAAAAAGAGGTTTTGTGGAACACCTTAAGCCAAAAGGTAGTAGAGTTAGGGAGTAAAAGAATAATAATGGGTGGTGACTTCAATGCACTGCTAAGGAGAGAAGAGAAATATGGAGGAAAGAATGTTGTGATAGTCTCAATGGAACTGTTTGGAAACTTCCTAGCCAATAATAATCTCCTAGATGCCCAAACAAGGAATGGAGCATATACTTGGTCAAATAAAAGAAGTGGAATGGGGTGCATAAAGGAGAAACTTGATAGATTTATATAATCACAAGATTGGCTAGTAGATAATAAGAGCCTAGAAGCAACAATCATCCCATTGGTAGGATGAAACCATTTTCCAGTCAAATTAGTAGTCAAGGAGGCAAACAATATTCCAAAATCATACTTGAAAATGGAAAAAATGTGGTTGGAGAAGGAGGAACTGGTGGGCCTAATAGAACAGTGGTGGAAGTCAGGCCCAAAATATACAGGCATGAGGAGTTTCATCTTTCTAAACAAATTAAAACACATCAAGAAAAATTTCTTCAAGAATGGAATAAAGTGGTGTTCAAGAATATATTTATAGAAAAAAGAAAGAATTGAGGGAGAATTAGAAATTTTAAACACCAAGGTAATGGAGCCAAGAATGTACCAAGAAGACTATCAAAAGGAAAATTCCTTATTGGAAGAATATAATGAATTGCTAGCTAGAGAAGAAGAGTATTGGAGAGCTAAATCTAGGGAACTGTGGCTAAAAGAAGGGGATGCAAATACTAGTTTCTTCCATAACACAACCGGAATTAAAAAATCATATAAGAAAATAAGTGAGATAGGACTGCTAGATGGGACTAAAATAGAGAGCCTAGATGAAATAAAGAAGGAAGCAATAAGGTATTACAAAAAAAATTTGGCACCAAATGGGGATAATGATATACTCAATGATAGTAAAATTTTAGAAAATATTCCAAAGCTTATAACTAATGAGGAAAATACTATCTTGGTTGGACCTTTCACAAGGGAGGAAATTAAGAAATCAACATTACAATTACACCCAAAAAAATCTCTTGGACCCGATGGATTCCCAACACTATTCTACCAAAAATTTTGGAATTTCCTAGAAGAAGAGGTTTGGGAGTTATGTGAAGACTTTAGAAGGAAAAAAAAGTTCGTTAAGGTTATGAATAATACTATGATAGTCTTAATTCCATAAAAAGAAGCATGTTCCATTTTTGGGGACTATAGATCCATTTGATTGTGTAACATAGTTTATAAAATACTATCCAAGGCATTGGATAATAGACTGAAGACTATACTAGAGAAGATAATATCACCAAATCAAAGTGGTTTCACACTTGGAAGGGATATAGTGGATAGCATAATACTTGCAAATGAAGTTCAAGTATGTTGATCAAACTAGATGTAAGTAGTGCATTTGTAAATTTAAATGGAGATTCCTATTGAGAATAATGGAGAAGTTTGGCTTGTGCAAGGATTGGACACAAATGATGTATCAATGCATATCCTCAGTAAATTACTTAGTTCTTATAAACATCTCACCATGTGGGTTCTTTGAAGGCACGAGTAGTATTAGACAAGCCCAGACCCAATCTCACCCTTCCTATTTGTGATCATGGCAGAGGCCCTCAGTAGACACATAACAACATATCAAAACCATGAGGAATGGAGAGGGATTTAAATTGAAAGGGAGATAGAAACCACAACACATCAATAGTTTACTGACAATACTATCCTTCATGGGAAAGCCTCAATAAGGGAGGCTAAAACAATTAAACAATGTATGGAAGAATATATAGAGGCATAGGGGCAACATATAAACAAGGAAAGATCAAAGATATACTTCTTTTACACAAAAAAGATTTGCAAAAGAGGATTGCTAAGACTCTAGGATATTCAATAGGAGAGATACCTTGTAAGTACTTGGCGGTACCCCTATTTAAAGGTATGATTAGATCAAGTTTATGGGAATATATATTAGATAAATGCAATGATAAATCCAAAAATTGGAGAGGCAAATGGTTGACCATAGCTGGAAGAATAATAATGATTAAGTCATTCCTATCATCCATATCGATATTTCCGATGTCATGTATGCAATTAACTGCTAAAGAAGCATCAGGATTGTAAAGCATACTAAAAAGATTCCTATGGGAAGGCTTGAATGAGGAGCACAAGATCCCATTGATTCACTGGGACACAGTATGTAAAGCACAAGCATAAGGTGGGGTCGGAATAAAGAATCTAAAGGCTCAAAACTTGTCCTTAGGTGCCAAGCTAATATGGAGAATGTATAAAAAACTAGAAAAACTATGGTCTAGGGTGATGCAATATAAATACCTTGACAACCAAAACCCGAAAAGAATCTTAACAATAGGGTAAAAGTACAAACTTGTGTCACACTTTATAAAGGAATCAGCCAACATGAGAAAATGTTAACTTCAACCACATAAAAGTGGTATTTATGGTTTGAATTTCAAAATGATGTAAACTAATAAAATGTAGAACTTTTGCTAAATTTTATTCCTGTAATTTTCCAATTTTTTTTAAATTTTTTTTTGATGTATTTTTATCAATTTAAAAATAGATTTCGTTATGCTAAAAATTTCAAGAAAAAGTGACGTGTAGTTGACGTCAAGAAACATACAGAATTTTTTTTCATTTTCTCCTAATTTTTTTTCCCAGATAGCTGACTTCAATATCTAGGGCATGGAAAAAAAAAGAAAAAGAAATTTTGATGTATATTTTTCTCGTAATAACATTTTAAAGTCAAAATAACCCGAATTTGATAGTTTTCAGTTGATGTCAACTATTATTTTATTTTTTTCATTTTCAAAAAAAAAATATACCCTTGTGAAGATGATTCTCTCCTCTAGGGCATCATATATTTTTTCAATTTTTTTAATTATGATTTACTATTTTTTATTCAATTTCAATTGAGCCTCTTTTTTACTTTGAACAACCTACTTGCAATATTTTCAAATATTTATATACTAAAATTAATCAATATATATATATATATGTTTGGATTCAGCATTGTGAGCTTTACAAAAGGGTATTTTTATTTTTTATTTAAAAAAAAAATTGATTGAAGAAATATTCAGTAGAAGTTGAAAATTTCTAGAAATTTCATAAAATGGTGACTTTTTTGCCATGTCACATGCCATGTGGATATATTCAGCTAAATTGGGTTTGGCTGAATCCCAATCGACTGAATACAATCCGGTCGAATAATGTTCGACCAGAGGTTATTCAACCGAAACATGGATTTATTCGAATTTGATATTTTGATTGTTTCCAATTTCATCAAATTTCTTTTCGTTTTCATCAATTTTGTACTAAAACATAAAATGGACGATCTTTTGATTTTTTGAATATGTTTTTTTAGATTTTTCCTATTTTTCATCCAATTTTTATTGAAATAACTATTTAAGTAAGCTTTTACTAGTCTTTTTTTTGGCTTTTTCTATTTTTTATCCATTTTTTAATGAACTATTTCTATTATGATTTACTTTTTGCTCCTAAATCACTATTTAATACTAAAAAACAAGATACTTTTCTAATCATTTGCATTTGTCACAGGGTTGAATAGGAAAATCAAGCATCTAATACATAAGATTTGGTAAATTTTTTTAATTTATTTTTTGTTTTGATGTTTATATGTTCATTGATAGATTATTTTATGTTCATGCTTATATTTTCATTGTGTTTTACTATGAATATTTGTAGCTAATGATTGGACTAACAAGTGGTGTAGTTGTCGACTATCGAAGACTAATATTGAAAAACTACTAATATATGGTTTTGCAGGACATTTGGCCTAATACTTTTTATTTGTGAAACCAATTGTCTTTTAGCTTAGAACACATTTCAATTGGTGCATTAAAATGAACAATTGTCTTCTGCCATATAGATTTAACTAGGGGATGAGTGAACACTGTTTGTTATGCTTGAGATGGTAGGGAGTATGCTCTCATCCTGTGCAAACTTGGTGATCAAAAACCAGACCCTTCGTCTATGTGTTTAATCATTTAGAGGGTATACCTTGGTGGGAAAAAGTACTCACCCCAAGGGAACAACCCAACCAGTAACAGGCTAAAGCCAACCTACTTCCAGCCGGTATATAAAATGGCTGCTTGAGGAAAGTTCAAGTACCACGAGTGCGGATGTGTTATGCCAACAAGTGAATCCCCATAATCCATGTAAAGCGTAACCTCTGCAGGCTGGGAATCCTCCTTATCGAAGCTAATCTTTTTGCATGTATAACCACTCGAATAGATGCCCTTACTATACACCTCTTGTTTGTAGTTGCCAAAATCCTTTTCTATTTGTTGGTGCAACAATGGTCGTTGCTAAGGAATACACATTCTCCCAATTCTTAGTAGAGGTGAAGAGTCTGTCATGGGAGATTCATGAGGGCTTGAAGATTGGTTGACCCGAGAAGTGAGTGCCATGGAGGGGAGCTCGTGTGGCCAAGCTTCTAAGTCACCCGCTAAGAATAAGTGCGATTGGGGAAACCCACACAAAATCTAGTGAATATAGTCCTTGCCAATCTTAGAGTTTGTGCTTGTATTGTTAAAATCAAACATTTTTTTTGCTATGTCTTGCGCGTGTGTTAAAAAATAGACCTGAAATAAACATCACACTTAGTAATTTGAAACACCTTAAACCTTGCAAAACCCCAAAATGTCAAACAACAAAAACATCCAAAATGAACCTATCATTTAGATTTCTTGGGGTTATCAGTCCTTCAATTCTGATCTTTCAATCCTTGCATTCTCCCGAGTCCTTGCATATCCACTATTGCTCAAACAAACCTTTAGCTTGCACTTAGACTACTTTTCCTAGGTCTTGAAATCAAACCATTGGCTATCTACCGCTCGCATCACTTGAGGGTCATCATCCTTAAGTTAGGGAATATACCATTATCCTTGAGTAGGGCAATCCTTTTGGAGTCCATCATCTCCTACATACCCTCTCTTGATCATTAGTCCTTGTTTATATCCATCATAACACAAGTAAAGCCTTTACATCATAACCAACTTTGGACCTAGATTTTCCTTTGAGCTCTTGCATTCTTAGCTTGTCATATCATACCATAAGATTTTCATATCCCATCTTAGAATCATATCCTTTTATTGCTTCCTAGTCTTAGGTCTCATACATTATCTTACCTTAGATTGAAGATCATAACAATCACATATGATCCCTGGAACAAGAGAAAAAATGTTTGAAGAAGAAGGGAACCCTTGGGGAAAAGACTTTGATGTGAAGATCACATTAGTGTTGTAACTAGTGAAACAAGTGAAATTGAGGATGAAGAAATAACCCAATCCACTATAAAAGAAGCTCTTAATGATAATAGATTCACTAAACTTCTTTCAAAGGTGGTCAAACATAACCCACAACAATACTTCTAGTTAAAGAACATACAAAAGCTACAATGGATCAAATTTATGTCTCAGATGATCAAGAAGAGCCAAGCACGACGAATGATAAGGCCATAATATCCTATTGACTAGGAACATCCACTTTTATCAAATCAGGCTTTCTCACAGAGGAGAAGATTCCAAACAATAGTTTCCACATACATAATGATGTATTTACATCTTGTTTTCATTGTAAGAAATAGTCATACCTCCATGATATTAAGGGACACTTTATCTAATGCAAACATCAAAAATTTTGAATGCACGTTATTTTTGTGTATGCAGGTGAATTCAAACCTAAGCAATTTGTGATGGGAAATAAAAAGACAAGAACAAGGTTGTATGATAAGAAAAGAGATAGTAGAAATGTGGATGAAACTGAATCTTTTGAAGAAGAACCCATGGAAATTGATGACGACCAAGGAGTACAGGTACCAGGACAAACTAAAGGTGGTCATAGAAATATTTTCCTTGGTATGGAAAATATTATAGACATGGATGATGAATCCATTTTTAATAGTATTTCATCTAAAGATATGCTACCTGAAAGCACAATAAAATTACATAGCAAAAGAATATGGGATGAATATTTTGAAGAAAATTCTATAGTTGGAAGAGCATAGTCATTTGCAAAATTATTTAGGAGGAAAGAAATGACCCCTGTTTTGGAGTTGTTAAGGGTTGATAATAAGAGAAAGTCATCATGTTCAGTATAGAAACCAATAGTTGAAAACCGGCAAGAAGCATTGAATTCTATTGAAAGCAAGAGTCGAGCTGTTGATTTAAGTGTTGCACGTAAAGCATTGATGATGGTAATTTCTAGTAAGAAATTATCACATAGAAGAGAAGTTAAATTAGTTTCTAAATTACTCAATGTTTCTAAGAGAACTGTTCAAAGATATATCAAAAAGAGAAATAGATTGGATGGAAATCTTGAGAATAATTGGGTAAATATTTGTAGGGTTCCCCAAAAAGATAAAATCTCAGAAGATGTATAGGAACAGGTGATTGAATATTGGACCAGCCACTCTCATGTTTCTTCCAATAGAAGGGACACTATAAAAATAAAAGGTGCAGATGGTAAAAAAAATTCACATCTGAAACATTTTATAGATATAACTCAAAGTGAGGTTTTTGAAGCATTAAAGCAAGAATTTTCAAATGTGAATATTTGTTAAAGGATTTTTTTTAGACTACGACCAAGTTTTGTACGTATAAATAAGATACGTGAGACTTTTTGTTGTCAAAATCATGTTGAATTTGATCTACACCTTCAGACATATAGAAAAGTTATGGCAGTAATCAATCCAAAAATAGTCATCCCTAGAAGTACAACACAATTTGTGAAGTCTCTTCTATGTGAAAAAATAGAAGATTCAAATGAATTCAAATTGCAGTGTATAAAAAATATATGTAATGAATGTGGAAATTTGAAGAATTTTGTACAGGTTGACAATATTGATCATTCAATGTGAGTTATGTGGAAGAGATTTGAATATGAGAAATACTCAACAAAGTCAGGAGTTGAGACCAGAAAAATTGTTCTCAAAGAGAGTGAGTTGTCTTACAATGAGTTTATGAACAAATTTTGCAATATCATATATCCACATATTCAACATTGTCATGGTGCTAGATGGAAAGTTAAGCAATTTCGTGACTTAAAGAATTGCTTTCCAGGGGGGTTGTATTCTCTCTATTGTTGACTTCTCTGAGAAATATACATTTAGTCCTCAAAGTGAGATCCAAAGGCAATATTATCATTCAGAGCTAGTTGCAATATTTGTACAAGTTTGTTATAGGCATGTCGAAGAACATCTAGATGGTCTACAAAGTAGCAAAGATGAAAAAATTATCATCAAAGAGGTTCACTTTTATATCAGTGATGATACAGGTCATGATAGAATCTATGTAGCCCATTATTTTGCAATGTTTTTTGAAGACCTGAGATGACATCAAATAGATGCTTCACAAAACTGGATATGGTCTAATGGATGTGCTGGTAAGTGTTGATTTAATTTTTTTTTGAAATTATATGTTTACTTTTTTACTTAACTTGTTCAAACATAATTAGTTGTACACATATATAGTTTATTTTTACTATCTTGGTTTTAAATGAAATTGGTTGTAACGTCACAGGACAATTTAAGTTTGCAAAACCTTTTAATTGGTTAAGCCAACAACATATTAGATGCAACATAAATTTTTTGTGGTATTTCTATGAGAGTGGACATGGAAATGGAGAGCATGATGGAGCTGGAGCATGTGTGAAGCGTGCACTTCGCCAACACGAACTTGTAGGTAGAACCATATGGATTTTTAGAAAAAATCTAATTATGTTTTTTGAGATTCGTCTTTTCCTTTCAACTACAAAACCTCTTAACTTGAAATTTCACCAACATGAACTTGCAGGTAATTCCATAAGGAATGCACATGAAATTGTTCAATGGTGCAAAATTCATTTTGTTGCCCATGACTCAATATACAACACACGATATTTTTGGGAAGTTAAAGGTACATAAATGAATTTCTTTTATGAATTTCAATGTGTACATGAATTGAATTTTAAATTTTATACACTTTTTAATTGGATACATTTGAAATTTACAGATATTGATCGATCAACTCTTACTAATTGTCAAACAATTAGTGGTATTAGAAGTTTACATCAAATCATGATAGTAGGACATACTAGGCCTCCAGTAATTCAAGTGAGAGAAAAGTCATATTTTTGTGTTGATTACATTGAGAACAATGCAAATACTCTACAATGTGAGAATATTAGAGATGGGTATGTTTCACAATGGGAAACAAAACAATTAGTGGACACATCGAACCCTTTTAAAGATAATGACATTGTAGACATCTATGATCCTCTGTATTCAGTTGATTACGAACATGTATTAGATTTAGTTGTTACAGGTAAATTTTAAATTTTTAAATTGAATTTTATTTCTAACAATTGATAATTTATATTCTACCTAAGTTGAGCATGGTTTACTACATGGTCTGTACAGGAGATATTTTTTTTGTTCTTGCAGATCCTGACAATGGAAAAGGTGTAGATTACTATCTACTAAGATGTACACAACCAAAATGCAAATTTTTAGAATCAATGACAAATGGTGATGGACAAGAGTATCCTACTGGATCAGTGGTTGTTGAAGGCACATACTATCAACAAAAAAATATAGATACAAATGGCATTACATTTATTGATTATATGCCAGACCAAAAGGTTTTACATTATAGTCATTTAGTTATAGCAAGAAGATTGAATCTTGAAACTTTACCAAAAAGAGGGTGTGCCAAACAAAGGTGGATGTTGCCTATTGAAGACCATGAAAATATTTTAGAGATAATAAAA
This sequence comes from Sequoia sempervirens, assembly GCA_007258455.2. Taxonomy (NCBI): domain Eukaryota; kingdom Viridiplantae; phylum Streptophyta; class Pinopsida; order Cupressales; family Cupressaceae; genus Sequoia; species Sequoia sempervirens. Next base: position 181,638 of record VDFB02346483.1, read on the forward strand.
GATAGAGATGATCTAGATTATATGTACCAATAACTTTAAGATATTTTTGTACATATATATTTTCTATGACAATACATGTACATGTAACATTTGGGGATGAGGTCCCCCATTTGTGACCTCACCGGTTCATAGCTCTCGGTCAAAAGCGTTTACCCCTTGAATAAAAAGGAAATATTTGGACCTAAATTTGAATTTTTTTAATTTTATGTTGAATTCAAATAATTTCAATCAATAGTAGCCCATGCGGCTTTCTTTTTATGATCTTATTTTCCTATAAAGCTTTCTTAAAATGTATATTAAAGAGTCCATTTTATTTCTCCAACATTCTTACATCATATAGCCTTCAAGTTTTAGGAGACATTTCATTATAGTCTATAGATTTCAATTATGGTTGTACTTCTAGAACCCAATATTTTGGTGCTATAAAGATTTAACTAAATCTATGTATGTAGGACATAAAATAGTGGTTATTATTTGGGAGCTTACATATTTTCTATCATAATCTGTTGTATTTTAATCCTGCTATATGTTTTTTAAATTTTAGGCATTTTGCAGTTAGCTTAGGATGGTAAGATTTAACAAATGTTAAGTACATACATAGTTTAAATTTCATTAATTATATTAAATTTGAACACATTATACGTACTCCAAAACTTTATTTAAAATTTCTATTAAACTACAATCCAATTATGTTTGCACACAAAATTATTCAAATTATTTAACTTAACTCTAAAATCCATTTTGCTATGAGAATTTAACTTTATTTTGCTTATGAAACACACAATATCACCTATATATTTATTCTTCAATGTTTTTTATCCTTTCTCATCTAGATGTGATCTAATCTTTGATGTCAAAACATCAAGGAATATCAACTAATTCATTTATATGATCAAAAGTCATGGCATCTAGTTAGATTAAGTAGTACCATGAAAGTGCAACACATCAGATAGTGTATTCATTGTTCCATCACTAAAAATTAGTGTCTTAATTGTGGAAAATAACTATTTTGAATGTGAAAGGAGTAAAAAAAATTAATTAGAGGTTAGGGATTTTTGAGACAAAAGGAAACAGTCATTTTTGAAACACTTGTTCATTTTCCCTATTTCTCTCTTCCCTCTCCTCCATGGTGTGAGATATTTTTGGATGCCTCACTAAGTGCATGTATAATACCATTCTTGGTGATGGTGTACATTCAATACAATAAATGATCAATCAAATACAAAAGAATATTAAATAACATTGTAAATGATCGATCAAATACTTTATTGAAATAATCTTGGAAGGCTATTAATTGGATTTATGTGAATGGATAAGTGAAACTAGTTATAATAGAAATTTTGGTTCCTACAATGTATTTTAGGATATTATTTAAACAACTCTATAATTTCATTTAAATGCATGATTTTATAAATATATTTAGGTGGTGCATTTAAATGAAATTATATAGTCAAACTTTCTTACATTAAGTTGTAAGTCATATATCCTAAAATACATTATGCTAGGCACCAAAATTTGTACTATAACTAATTTCACTTATCCATTCACATAACTCCAATTACTAAGGATAAGTGGAACTAGTTATATAGTAGAAATTTGGGTGCCTACGATGTATTTTAGGATATGATTTACAACTAGATCTATAATTTCATTTAAATGCATGATTTTATGAATATATTTAAGTGGTGTGCATTTAAATGAAATTATAGTCATACTCCTACATTAAGTTGTAAGTCATATCATAATTTATACATTGCGCTAGGCACCAAAATTCTAGTATAACTAATTTCACTTGTCCATTCACATAAACTTCAATTACTACCCTTCCAAGATTATTTCAATAAAGTATTTGACTAATAAATTATTATAATGAATGTACACCATCACCAAGCATGACCTATTAAACATTCACTTGGTGTTTAGGCATCCAAAAAGACAATTATAACCCTTCCAAATTATTTCAATAAATTGTTATTTAATATTCTTCTATATTTGATTGGCATTTTGCATGTTCAATGAATTGACTACGTTCAAAGGATGATATGTCAAAGAATGAGTCCACAAATACATTTTGAACCCAAGTTTTCCTACATTCAATACATTAAATGATCAATCAAATACAAAATAATATTAAATAACAGTTTATTAAAATAATTTGGAAAGGTAATAATTGACCCTTTTCGCCATTTTCAATGATGGTATACATTGAATATAATAAATGATCAATCAAACACTTTATTGAAATAATCTTGAAAAGGTGTATTAATTGGAGTTATGTGAATAGATAAAAACTAGTTATAGTAGAAATTTTTGTGCATAGCACAATGTATTTTATGATATGGCTTACAACTTAATGTAAGAGTATGACTATAATTTCATTTAAATGCACCACTTAAATATATTCATAAAATCATGCATTTAAATGAAATATCTAGTTGTAAGTCATATCCTAGAAAATACATTGTAGGCACCAAAATTTATACTATACCTAGTTTCATTTATCCATACACATAAACTCCAACTACTACCCTTCCAAGATTATTTCATTATAAAGTATTTGATTGATCAATTATTGTATTGAATGTAGACCATCACCAAGCATGACCTATTAAACATTCTTTTTGTGTGAGGTATCCAAAAAGGCCAATTATTACCCTTCCAAATTATTTCAATAAATTGTTATTCAATATTCTTCTATATTTGATTGGCATTTTGCATGTTCAAGTGAATTGACTACATTCGAAGGCTGATAGGTCAAAAAGTGAGTTTACAAATTTACATTTTGAACCCAATTTTTTCTACATTCAATACAATAAATGATCAATCAAATACAAAAGAATATTAAATAACAATTTATTAAAATAATTTGGAAGGGTAATAATTGTTCCTTTTCATCATTCTCCATGATAGTATACATTGAATACAATAAATGATCAATCAAATACTTTATTGAAATAATCTTCGAAGGGTATTAATTGGAGTTATGTGAATAGATAAGTGAAACTAGTTATAGTAGGAATTTTGTTACCTAACACAATGTATTTTAGGATATGACTTACAACTTTATAACTATAATTTCATTTAAATGTTTAAATGCACCACTTAAATAAATTCATAAAATCATGCATTTAAATGAAATTATATCTAGTTGTAAGTCATATCCTAACATACATTGTAGGCACCAAAATTTCTACTGTAAGTTCTAGTTTCACTTATCCATTTACATAAAGTTTCAATTTAATAACTCCAAATACTAGATACCTTAAAGTAATTGGAGTTATGTGGGGTATTCATAGTAGTTTATTCCACCATATTTAATCCCCTGGCAATGTGGGAGTAAAACGAATTACTACCAAAATGAAAATAACTAACATGAAAAAGCACGAGAATGTTTACGAAACGAAATCCGACAAAACGGAAATGTGGAAATGATAGAGAACGGAAATTTCACTTCATGGGACCCACGGGCCAGGCCACCTAAGGGAGTGTACCCTTAGAGTGTGCAACAAATAAATTGAATCTTAGAGTTGAAGGTCACTTTGTGGCTTAGTCCTTTGTTGATGCAAGTCTTCAAACCTTACTTACCTCTATCTTTTGTACTTATTTTGATTTTGGTCATGCTTAGAAGTTTGGTAGGACTTATTCCAAGATGATTCTTTGGCTACCATTGATGAAATTCAAGAACACAAAATAGAATAAGGCATCACAAACATGCCAAATAAGGTATGCAAATGCAAAATATGGCGTGCTAGTGGACTAGTGTAGTATAAAGAATTAACTTTTGAATATTTTTTCAAATTAGATTTTATCTTTTGTAATTGATTCATTGGTAGATGGATTCATGTGTCATAAGAAATTTCCTTAAATACATGTACATGGTCATTAATTATAAATATATGGCATGAGATCTAATATACTAATGAATATTTTCTGAAAGGTTTGACTTTTGGGGAAGAAAAAGGTGAATTTAAAGTTGGTAGACAATATCCCACAAAACAATCTAGTCCAAGGAGGCTAAATTTTTTGGATTGTGCAATGGAAAATCTTGAGGTGGTTTATAATGGTAGATTACTAATGGGTGTTGTGCACTGAATGGATCAGAGTATTTATGATGTATGCAAAAAATGGTATAGAAAAATGTGTAAGTTCTATAATATACACTTTTATCCCTTCAATTACAAAGAATATCATAGTTTGACTTGCAAAACTTGTGTGATTTGTAAATTGAATACTTCAATAATGCACAATTTAATTTATTTTAATAATTTAGCCATGCATGCATTGAGGAACAATGGTTTTGATGAAAAATGTTAATTAAGAAGTATATATTGATGACTTTGAGTGTATTGAAAATATAATAGAAAACTTAAGAGATCACATCAAACTAGATTTATATAAAGAAGCTATGTAAAAAAGACACAAAAAAGCGAACTTATAAAAAGAGGACATGAAAATACACGTTCAATAGATATATAAATGCATGATGAAATGATACACCTTATAATCATATTTTAAAATTTTAAAATTTTATTTTCGAACAAGAGAATGGACCCATTAATAAAAAAACATATATATATTTACATTTAAGAAACCTTTTACAAATTTGTTTGGAAACTTCTCTTTCATATACATTTTTATAATTTTCCCTTTTAACCATTTATCTCTTGAAAAAAATCTCCAAATTGATGGAATATCATTATTTTTTGTTATTCCAAGCCAATTAAGGATGTTAATTTAATGAATTACAATAGATAATTTAGTTAGAAATTAGACTTGCCACTCCTTTTTAAGCACAAAATCTAAATGCATTATTATTCATTGACCTTGTAAATCCTCCTAGAATGAGAGATAATTGAATGTGTGTGTTGTCTGAAATGAATGGAAACAAATCTTTTTATACTAGTACATAATAATTTACATAGGCACCCACACACACACAACTTTTGGTGAGAAAGGAAAAGGGGGAAATAGGCCAATTTGAATTTAGGAAAGTTGAGTTCATTCTTATGCGGATCACCCTATGATTATGGACTTGACCTAGGATAAGATAGATGGAATAGATCATGATAAACATTGAGTTTGAGAATCAATGCATATATTATTATGGATAATTAGAAGGATAGATCAAATGTATGAGAACATTAAGTGAGATGTTGTGTAGATAAAAGTGAGGTAAAATCTATGTAAATGTGTCTAAATTTATATTAGAATATGGCATTTATCAAAATACATATCTACCAAAACATTGTCCAAAAATAGATTTATGCTTTCCATTTATACATGTTTTCGTGTTATTTATTTAAGAGCTATTTTATATGTCATGATCATATATAAAAATTGAAACACAATAAAATGTTTAAAAAATTAAAACTATTTAAAAATTATTAATTTTTTTATTTACTTAAAAATTATATTATATTTTTTGATTTACTTAAAACTTTTATAATTAATATTATTTTTAAACATTTTTTAAATAAATATAGATTATGTTTATATCTATTTTATTTAATAATTAAAATAAATTATATTAACATTGCTAGATAAGTAATCCTTCATTATATATTTATTATTAAATATTTTAAATTATAATATAAGCTTTATTACACACTTTAATAAAGAAGGTAGTAAAACATAATTATTGGCTCTAATTAAACTACCGTTACACCTAATTTGTCTCTTAAGAATAATTAAGAGATGCAATTTTAGGATAACCTTAAATAATAGTTTTCTTCTTAAAATCCTTGCTTCAATTTTCCTTCATACGATATGGGGTATTCATAGTAGTTTATTCCACCATATTTAATCCCCTGGGAACTAACATGAAAACGGAAGTGCGAGAATGTTTAGAGACGGAATCCGGAGAAAACGAAAATGTGGAAATGATAGAGAATGTCAATGTCACTTCATGGGACCCACGGGCCATGCCACCTAAGGGAGTGTACCCTTAGAGTGTGCTAGTTAAGCCCGGCCTGTACAACTCTATAATTTCATAATGCATAAAATTATAGAATTGTAATTCATATCCATAATTTCTACACATCCTAAAATACATTGAATAGACACCGATATTTTTACTATAATTAGCTTAGAAAAGGAAAGAAAAGAGGCTTACAAATCTTAGATTTGGTGTATGTTTGGAGTGATACATAATGAAGACAATGGTATAAGAAAGAACAATGTATTTAAAGCAAGTGGAGATCTGTATAGTTTATATTTTTAGTTTTGTGTGGTACTACTCTAAGATTTGTGTTATTCTAGTTTAGCAAGTTTTTATTTATTCTCTCTTTTTGTCAAATAATGACTCAAAAATATTATGAATTGCTATAGCCATTTTCATGTAGTAGCATGATAATAGATAGCTGTTTATGTTTTTTCTTTATTTATCATTAAATTATGAAGTGGATGTAAAAATATAGAGTTGCAAAGGAAAACTTTGTGCGTAATTTTGTAAAGTTTATGGATGGTTTATCGGTGATGTAAAACTATTTTCAAAGTATTTCAAAACTATAATTTGGCTCTCTGTTTATCTATGATTAAATTCTTTTTCTCAAGATTGTGATATTATGTTATAAAATTTATTTGCAATCAATGTGTGATGTTAAAGATAAATTAATATTATCTCTTGGTTAATAATAATGATATAATTAACATCACTCAATTCAGTGGTATTGGTGAAATTTATAAAAGTGTTATATTTATATATGGTAATTTTTTTCACCTATTGAAAGAAAGTGAAATGATGTTAAGGATTGTTGAATAAAAAGATTTTGTGTAGTTCTTTTTATCTTCAAATGTTAAAAACTGTGTGCATGTTTTGGGTTTACAAAGGATTGCAAAATCCTAAATCTGGCCTAGGTGTGGTTATATCACATTAAATGGTTCCAAGTAGGGGTTTGCATTGCATTTTTGGTTTTCTAACTTCACTTGAATCGAGTGTTTATTAAAGATTGTGTGAAGATTAATTTTGGTGGTTATGCTGTTGGTGGATTGATAGTGGTGGGGGATATTTTGTTTGAAATTGAGAAAAATTTAGTGGGCATTAGCTATGTTTCAGATTGCTTTACGTTGTGCTTTGCAGCATATGAGATGTTAGTTTTGCATCGGCGATTGGTTGGAAATAGTCTATATCAGCTAATTTTATTTGTCTTGTACTAAGCCCATTTTCCATGTAGCTCAATGGTGTGGGCTTTCAGCTTTAGTTAATGCAATGAATAAATATTTGGCATTTTGAAGCATGTACCATTCTTTATGCCTTGGGGGAAGCACATACTCCGTTCCAAAGTATTCATTTTGGTACAGACAAAGAAGATGAAGAGTTACACACATTAAAATAATGCTAAGGCTAAAACATGTTTTTAGAGAACCTATTATATAAACCTAAAACTTAAGGGGTCTCCATTTTAAGCTCCACGTAATCCACCTCTAAGAACCTTTTCTTAAATATGGGACATTTAATTCAATTTCCATTAATCCCTTTCTAAGAGAAAAAAAAAAAAGAATGAGTGAATTCTACTTCTCATTGGAAGGAGGGAAATATAGTATATTAAAGTGAAAAGAAACAAAAGAATAGTAATGGGTATAATTAGTATTTTTTTTCAAAATAAGATGGAGCTTCCTGTCATTCATTTATTGTGGTTATTCACATTCTTTTAACCTCCTTCTAAATTGAATAAACTAAATATATATGTAGTATATTCATTTATAAATAGTGCTAACTATTCTTATATGATTACTCTTGAGTAAATTAATATGAACAAAGAATAGGTTAGTCTTGAGTAAATTAATATGAACAAAGAATAGGTTAGTACAAATAGTAATCCATAATAAATATCAATTATAATATTGATGAATAATAAATTATAATAATAGTATTGTCTTATTTGGAGGGAAAACTTGTCCATCAATAATATTAATGTGGTCAATCTTTAAAAAATAATAATAATAAAATAAAATGTATAATTAAAATAATAATAATAAAATCAAGTAATATGCATGAGTAAATTAATAAATTGATATTAATATTAAAAATACGTTATAATGATCAGATGTTAGTGTGAATAATGAATTATGGAATTTGATGTCATCGTAGCTTATACCAGGTGATCAAATAAAGATAATAATAGCAATATCGACTCGATTGGTTATTTACTATAATACTGATGATATCAATGTTTAAATAACAATTGATCAATACACTTACCCTTGTTTAACATTAAATTACTAGTGTTCTGTCTCAGCATGTTTTGGGTTTGCAAAGGATTGCAAAATCCTAAATCTGGCCTAGGTGTGGTTATATCACATTAATTCTCAGCTAATGTAATTCATTTTTTCTCAATAATATAAGATATATTTATCCAAGTAAAAGGACATTTCCACTGATGCCCTTTAGGTGGGGCAAAACCAATAAGTTCAAAATTGTAATTTGATGCCTTTTAATATAGTTTTCAATGTGTAGATGATCCAATATTTGGAACCATATTAAAAAATAAAAAATAAAAATATTTCTTGCTGTGAGATTGGGAATATGAGTGAGTTTTGTATTGATGCCTTATCGTAGAGTTTAGGGACCCTCTAACATGGTTCTGTGTAATCAAATGAAAGTTGGAAACTACGATCTTACAAGTTACCAAATTTTTTTAATTTTGTGCCCATGTGTAAAGGACATCTTATGCCATTCGCATATTAACCTCAAACTGCCTAGATTTAAATGTCATAATGACAACAAAAATTCTTATAAAAGAATCATCAAATTTAAAATTTCTAGCAAACTACCCATTTAGGTAGAGACCTCTATGTAGGGTTTCTATATAAATTCACATGTGTAATTTTATGGGTTTATAATTAAACCCCTAAAATCACAAAACAAAAACCCTCACTCGTTCTTTTTAGTGCATCCTTTAATTTACATAATACATAATTCTTTTTTCCACCAAATGCACAAATGTTGCAAAAAACCCAAATAGTCTTTAACCAAATCACATTAAAATGCCTTACTACTAATTTATATTGTAGGATTTTCGAATGTCAAAAAACATATTTCCAACAAACTGTAAAAATGGAAATAGAACAATAATATAAAGCCTAATTTTCACTTGCCCACTTCATATTATTGAGATCAATATTTAGTAAACAACAACTTAGAAACATCATAAAACTAAGTTGTGCTAACCAAAAGAAATGGCCTCAATACAAAAAAACCTGGGTTTGCTGCCCTTTTGTAGAAAAAATATTCGTTTGACAACCCTTAGATCATGCAGTCCTCTGTCGAACATGCAAAATGATAGTGCTCAATTTTTATTTTATTTTATAGTGGCTTATTTTGGCCAGAAGGTCTTCAATCGAGTGAGTTTCGACCGAAACATACTTGGCCAAAACACTTAAGCCACGTAGGCACCATGTTGTCACCATGTGGATTTGACCAAAATCCACTTAGCCAAATCCATTCTGGCCAAAACTGGTATGATAGAAACCATACACTTGGCCCAAAGGGTGACACAAATCTGTACTTTTACCTAATAACAAATTCCAAAAACAGTACTCATGTTTGGAATTTTATGTTGAGCTGCAAGCATATAATAATAGATCATGTAACCGTAGAGAAGGGGGATTCACTACTCATGAGTTCTCTTCATTCAGAGAGCCTCATGGGGTGAATTGCCCTAAACTACCTTAGGAACATTGCAAAAGTTCTAGAATTAGAAAGAGCAAGTCATGAAGATTTTTTGGACATAATCACAAGCTCTCAACCAAAGGATGACAACATAGGATATGAACGACAGTGCAACACGTTGGCTTCTCTCTAGTGCATTGACCTCTCATATGGAACAAAAAGCGAGAATATCACAGAAAATGGCTAAATGATGACTAGCAATCTGATTGCTAAGAACTTATAAAATGTAGAAAAATGATAGAATGTGATAAAGCTTAAATAAAGTGAAATAGAAATAATAAAGAGACTAGGAGAAAGAAAGGAAATTCTCACACCACGCAAGTGATGAAGCCTCCAGCAAATGAATGTCTTCAATACCTCTATGCATAATATCTGAAGAATGTGTTGAGGCTATATAGGGGTTTTCCTTACTTAAACCCCCATTTTGGTGTTCCCACCTCCACGAACATCCAAAAGATAGAGAGAAAGAGTGTGACCGAAATGGACAAAGTGTGTGGTGAAAGGAAAACATGCTTCAGGAGTAGAACCCACACCACCAAGTATGGGTGACAAAAGCAATCCCCGCTCGAGGAGGAGAACCCATGTCATAGAAGAGGTGATAAAAGCAATTCATGCTCGAGGAGGAGAACCCATATCACAAACTAAAAATGCAATAGAAAGGAGATATGGAATCCCAAGATGCTCGCAAGAACAAAGTGAGGGAGATATCAACTGTAAGGCTTAAACAAGACAAAAAGGGAAAGCAAGATAGCTACAAGAGCCAAGAGTGTTGGAAAAGGTGTTGTGAGAGCGTGAGAATGCTGCAAAGAGAGCTTGAAAAGATGTAAGAATGTTGGTGTAGCAAGCTATATGAAGCTATGCAAAAATGAGTTGGAGAGTGGAGAGCTAGAGCCAAAGCTATAGAGCATTTAGAATAAATCTAGAAGTGAAGCTAGAAGCACTTGGAAGAATGGAGCTAGATAGACAAATGAATTGAAAATATAGCATATAAAGAGAAAAGGGAAGCAAAAAGAAGCTTCCTAGGTGGTTACAAGGCAACTCAAGTTGTTACCACTGACCAAAGGAGGTGACAGGTGGCAAACAAGCACGGAAACGATCATTTGAACATTGAAATGTTGTAGGATGCTAACATGGCACACAGACATCTACGTGGTGCACTAGTGTCTCGACACGTCACACTATAAAAGAACATGATCGAGGAAAGCACAAGGCTCGATGCAAAGCTAACACATGAGGGTAGTTGCTAAAAAGGATTTTTGAGTATCCTGAGAAGGAAAAAGGGCTAATGTAGGGGCTAAAATGATCCTACACAAATGCTAGGGGAGTGGACACTAAAGTGGATACAAGAATGTATGCGAAATTGCAAGGGGTGAAATTTTATGACTATACATTTTTCCCCCACTTTAGTGGGCATATGAATCTATGCTAATATGCATGCTAAAGGAAATCTACTAAACATAAATAACATCATATGCCAAAAGGATATTATAGAGGAAGCAAATAAGTCTTCAAACCATGGAAGTATGCCCCCAGGCTTAAGATCTGCAAAATAGATGTGCTAGACAAGAAAACCTACACCAGACAACAATGTCAAAACATAAAAACTAAAGGATTTGAGTCAGCAAAGTGAATGATACCTCAATGTAAAGGTTGTCTCGGTACTATGCATCATCCTTAAATTGAAAAAAATACAAAGAATAACTCTAAGATGTCAAAGAGAGAAAGAGCATATACTCAGGATGAAGAAGATGTAGATTTTTGATCTAGTATATATACAAAAGGGAAGAGAAGAGAGAATTTAAGAATGTAAGCGCCTCACAGGCTAATAGACCTACAAGGAAGGTGTCCTCCAAGATCTCTCACATGAAGGATACCTATAAAATTTCCTTACAAACCTATAGACCTGCAAGGAAGGTTTCCTCAAAGATCTCTCACATGAAGGATACCCCAAGAAAGTTCCCTACAGACCCAAGGACCTATCGGGAAAGCGCCCTCCAAGATCCCTCACATGAAGAAAACCCAAAGAAATCACCCTACAGACTCGTAGACTAGTAGGGAAGGTATCCCCCAAGATCTCTCACATGGAGGAAACCTAAAGAAAGCACCCTACAGACCCGCAGACCTACAAGGGAGCGACCCAAAGATTTCTCGCATGGAGGAAGCTCAAAGGAAGCACCCTACAGACCCGCAAACCTACAGGGAGGTATCTCCCAACATATCTCACATGGAGGAAACCAAAGGAAGGGTATTCCACAGATTCAAAAAGTGGCTTCACAAGCGCACCTACAAAGTGACATGTCTACCACTAGATCGAACATGTCTGAAAGTGGCCATGCAGGCAATCAATCAAATTGGAAGGATTTCAAATTGGTCCCTTGGGAACTCTTCAAAAGAAGAGAGGTTCCACTCAAGGGATGCTTCAATTGAAATATAGGGAGAAGAGAGAGGGTCCTTTAAGGAGGATACACATCTCCAGAACAAATTATCACTACCCCCAGCATATAGGGGAGGAAAACCATGCAAGATACTTAGATCATACAAGATAAAGGAAAACCTCGATATCGCTTGTCATGCAAAGAAGAGGCAGATGCATCAACAAACAAATGAGTAATGGAACTTGAGTCATGAAGTTTTTGTATCTTATCCTTTAAGGCCTTACATTCACTAGGAGAATGGCTTGGCTAGGCACTCGATGGTATGCACATAAAGCATATTTTTCTTTATCATGCTTACAAAATTTCTTACGTGTAGGAGGAGTAATCAAGTGGGATTTTAGAAGCATCAACAAAATATGCTCTTGCTCAGATAAAGGATGAGGATTAGCAAGCAATCCTTTCTCTTATGAAGAAATACTCAGTTGCTCACAAGAACAAGGCACAAAGATAGAAGACAATGGAGGATGAATCTTTTCAACAGAATGTGGTTGAGAAGAATTCATATCACTCAACCATGGCTTCCATTTAGATCGTTCATTTGAGCAACCAAGCTCCAAATTAACCTTATAGAGTGTGAATTCTATAGGGACTTGAATGCCTTGTTTGTTATGCCCACAACCTTTATGCCCATAACCATATTTAGAGACAAGCTTAAAGTCGGGGCCATGCCATGTTTGCAAATCTTGAGAAGCGAGATCTTCATAGACAACATCATTCCAAAAATGGGGATCACACTCCACTATGGGATCTCCATCATTCTTTTTAACAAGATTATCAACATTATCCTCTTTAGAAGAAGCGTAATCATCTTCCTTAGAAAGAGGATCAACACTAAGAACATTACAATTATTGCTCACACTGCCCTGCGATACAAAAGAATAACCATCTTTGATAGCAGGTGTGAATGATGTTATTGGAGGGTCTGAGTGGATTGGGTCAACTTTATATTACCCAATGAAGGAGTCTATAAAGTATAAGGAACCCTAATCATCACCAAGACATGCATTCTTTTGAGAAGTAGAAAGAGTAGACTTAAGATTCCTTTCTTTAGAAGGATCTTCTTCAGGGACATCTATCTCAAGAGTATCCTTTATGGTAGGTACTGTTGGAGTAAAGATCAACACATTGGAAGATACTGAAGGAATAAGAGTAGGCACAACCAAAGCCTAACCGATAGCTACCATTTCACATAAGCGCATAGCCTCAAGGTCATCCTTGACTGTGACTACTTGATTATTGTAAATGAACTTAATAAATTTATGCAAGGTAGACGAGACTGCACCCATAGCATGAATCCATGGTCTACCAAGAAGAAGGTTATACGATAGATTTTCTGACATAACATATACAAGGGTAGGTACAGTAATGGACCCCAACCTCAAAGGCAAGAATATCATGCCTAGGGCTCGTCAACCAACATTATCAAAACCATGAATGCCAACAGAAGAAGCATTAAGAAAAAATGAATCAATATTAATCTTAGGCAATAGACCGATGCTACATGCATTGAGTGTTGAACAGACATCAATGAGAGTATGTCTAATGTTGATATTATTAATGTTAACTATAATCATCAGAGGATCCACTTGCTTTTATACTTCCAGAGGTGAGAGTTCCTATAGATAGAATGTAATAAGCGGTGAATCCACATGAATATTAGCTATCAATGCATCAACATCTTCTAGCCTAACAAAAGAAGGCAAGAGGATCTTTTGCAAGGATTCTTGGAGTAGATTGAAGCAAGTCCCACAGTGAGATCTTAGTCAAATTAACATGGAGTTTCTTGACAAGATCGTACTCACTAGTTGTAGGTTTAGGTGATTGAAGAAGGCTTGGTTGTTTATTCATTTTGTTTTCATAAGTATGGGCTACTGATTTGTAAGAGGGAGTCATAGGAATATCAGGAGATTCATTATCAAATGGAACACCATCAATAGAACAAATCCTTTTAGGAGGACCAGCTGGAGTCACGTAAATATTGGTCTCTTAGTCCTTTGAGGGGCAGCAGAGACATAGATTACATTTACAGAATCATCACAACTAGTATAACAATTATTTGAAGACATATTCTCAACATCGATCTAGGGAGGATCAAATGCAGAAGGAGATTCATCATTCACTAATGCATCATCTCTAAAAGAGGGTGCATCAGAACAAAGATGAGATTCATCACTCGCCAATGCATCTCTAGAGGAGAGTGCATTGGAAGAGAGAAGATATTATCATTCACTAATGCACCTTCTCTCCAGAAGAGAGTGCATTGTAATGAAGGAGAGATTCATCATTCACAAATGCATCATCTCTAGGAGAGAGTGCATTGGAATGGAGGTTAGACTTGTGATTCACAAATGCATCATCTCTAGAAGAGGGTGCATTGGGATGAAGAGAAGGTAAAGTAACATTAAGAAAGGTACCAATGATTTCATCTTCTTGCAACAAGATATCCTCTGAAGCAAGATGAATGTCATGAGAAGGATCAAATATACAAAGTGGCATGGGAAAATCCAAGTCACTATCACATGCATAAAATGGAACATCATTAACACTTTGAATAAAATCAGATACTAAACTAATGAAAGAGGATATTAAATTCATTTTGAAAATAGTAAGTTAAATATGATAAATAATGAATAAACAAGTTAGCTGATAATAGAACTAAGAAAAACCTAAAATCTAGATTTTCAAATTCTTTCAGTATTTTCTAGGTTCTAGTAATTTGCATTTTCGCAGGTCTTTGGAGTAGAATTTGGGGTCCAAACTTGCGTCAGTCTCTAAAATTTGAATGCCGAAGGAACAATATTTTAGGGATTGAACTATTCCTCTTGGAGATATTTCCAACAGTGCAAATGGTTTTGAATTCCAAGCACCGAGTCAAAATTTATGACCCTTTCAAGTAGTGGTAAATAAATTCCTAGTATTTTCAAAGAGTACCCTCTTCATGTTAGGTTCACCAAAATGTAGAGAAGGGGGATTCACTACTCATAAGTTCTCTTAATTTAGAGAGCCTCACGAGATGAACTACCCTAAACTACCTTAGGAACAATGCAAGAGTTTTAGAATTAGAAAGAGCAAGTCACCAAGATTTTTTGGACAAACTGACAAGCTCTCGACCAAAGGACGACATCGTGGGATATAGACGAAAACATCATGCACTGGCATCTCTTTTGTGTGCTAATGTCTCGTATGGACCAGAAAGTGAGAATATCATAGAAAATGGCTAAATGACAACTAGCAATCTGATTGCTAAGAACTTACAGAATGTAGGAAAATGAAAAAAAGTGATAAAGCTAAAATGAAGTGAAATAGAAATAATAAAGAGACTAGGAGAAAGAAAGGAAATGCTCACAACCACGCAAGTGATGAAGCCTCCAAAAAATGAATATCTTCAATACCTGTATGCATAAAATCTGGAGAATGTGTTGGGGCTGTATAGGGGTTTTCCTCAGTCAAACCCTCGTTTTGGTGTTCCCACCTCCACAGACAGTCAAATGATAGAGAAAAAGAGTGTAACGAAAATCAACAAAGCGTGTGGTGAAAGAAAAACCTATTTCAGGAGTAGAACTCACACCACCAAGTATGGGTGACAAAAGCAATCCCTGCTCGAGAAAGAAAATTTGTGTAACATAAGAGGTGATAAAAGCAATCCCTGCTCAAGGAGAAGGACCTGTATCACAAATTAAAAATGCAATAGAAAGCATATATGGAATCCCAAGATGCTTACAAGCACAAAGTGAGGGAGATATTAGCGGCAAGGCTTAAACAAGCCAAAAAGGGAAAGCAAGATAGTTGCAAGAGCCAAGAGTGTTGCAAAGGGTGCCGTGAGAGCCTGAGAATGTTGCAAAGAGAGCTTGAAAAGATGTAAGAATGCGGGTGTAGCAAGCTATATGAAGCTTTGCAAACAAGAGTTGGAGAGTGGAGAGCTAGAGCCAAAGCTAGAGAGGAGTTAGAATGAAGCTAGAAGTGAAGCTAGAAGCACTTGGAAGAATGTAGCTAGAAAGACAAATGAATTGAAAAGATAGCATATAAAGAGAAAAGAGAAGCAAAAAGAAGCTTTTGGGGCAGTTACAAAGTGACTTGAGCCGTTACTGCCAACCAAAGGAGGTGATAAGTAGAAAACATGCGTGAAAATGGTTGTTTGAATGTTGAAACATCGTAGGATGCTAGCGTGACGCACGGATGTCTGCACGACACACTAGTGTCCAGACACACCATGCTACAAAACAACATGAACAGGGAAAGCACAAGGCTTGATGCAAAGCTGACATGCGATGGTAGCTGCTGAAAAGGGGTGATGAGCATATTGAGAAGGGAAAAGGGCTAATGTAGGGGCTAAAATGAGCCTACACAAATGCTAGGGGAGTGGAAACTAAAGTGGATACAAGAATGCATGTGAAATTACAAGGGGTGCAATTTTACGACTATACACTAACAATGCAGATCAATGATGGTGGAAAGGTAGACTTTTGGAAAGATTTCTGGGGAGGCCACAAACCCCTAATGGAATACCCCAAATTGGCCCCTGATGAACTTAACATCAGTAGAAAGTATGGGAGATGTGTTAGAAACCATGTAAGAACATATGCGAATGGGAAATGTAGATGTATAAATCTTGATGAATTGATTGTAGAGGAAGGAGTGAAAGAAGCCCTAATTAAAATACTTGAAGAAAGGAAAATCTATTTAAATAGCCAGTCAAATGGAATAATCTTGTGTGGAGCCAAATCGGGTAATTATACAACCAAAATGGGATACCTAATACAGGTAAAATAAATAGAATGTGACTGGCCAAGTAAACTATGTTTGGATAAAATTGTCCTACCAAAGGCATGTTCCATCACATGGACTACCCTACACAAAAGAATCTTGATAGGAGATAGACTAAGAACAATTGGTATAGAAGGCCCTAGCTAGTGTATACTATGCCAAAAAGATGAAGAAAATATAGATCATCTACTGCTAAATTTCCCTTATGTAGCTCAAGGTTGGGACTGGCTTCAAGATAAACTAGGGTGGATAACACCCAGAAGAGACAAACTTTGGGACCAGTTGGCAAGCTGGACTACACTGAAGGTGGAAGCTTTATGGGATCACATATGGTAGGTGGCGCAATCTATCCTAATATGGAACCTATGGAATGAGCGAAACAAAAGAATATTCTAGAATAAAGAAAATGAAATAAAGGAAGTTTTACAATTGACACAAAATAATTTATCAGAATGGCTCAATACCCATATCAAGTCATAGACAAAAGGAAAATTTACTAGTTGGGATGATGAACTAATGAAGAGGGGGAGATCATTAAAAGTGCCAACAAGATTCCAATTTACTACAAACACAAAAGCTAAAATATTAAAAGCAAAGTGGATCCATCCTCCAATATTGATGGGGCCTCTCGAGGTAATCTGGGAAGGTCAAGAGTAGGTTGCATAGTGTAGAATGCAAAAGGTGAATTACTTTTTGTAGGCTCTATAAAATTACCCAATAGCACCAATAATGTAGTAGAGATAGAGGCAATTCTATAGGGCTTACATTTGTGCAAAGAAAGTGGTATTAAAAACATAGATTTTGAATGTGACTCTATAGTCTACATTAATGCACTACAAGGAGTTATTAGATTTTATCATATCAAGGAGTTATTTTGGGAAGTGGAGGATGAAGGAATCAAACATATATATCAGGAAGCTAATAAGGGCATTGACCTCTTAGAAAATCATGGAATAGACCAAGCTAAATAGGCCATTGTAAGTAATCAACCAAGCACATGGCAAGGGCTAGAGAAGGTGCTAGAAACAGACAAGAACAGTGAAACAAGCACATAGATCTAGCTAGCCGAAACCAAAAAAGAGGTGAATCAGCATCAAAGGTAAGGTAAGAGGTACGTACTTGAAAACCATCTCTTAAATTTGCAAAGTTCACAGACTTAAGTTCCAAAAATAAAATAAAAAACTAGCATTAAATGGTAATTATTTTCATTAACAAAAAAGAAACAATGCTCAAATCAAGGAGCAAAGATTAAGGAAAGAACAAAATATAAGACTCAACCCTCCCCAAATTAAGGAAGTAAAGCCCAAAGCATTAGTCAGAAAGCTATCCCAAATAAGGGGGAATTGGTGGCCTGAGTGACATAAGGTTTCTAAAATAGGAATCCCAAAATTGAAATAAAAATAGACATAGTCATGAACCATACTTAGAGGCAGAACAAGCCTATGTTTGTTTAATAACCTGGGAAACTTTTTTGAAACTCTTGACACTAAAGTCTAGCCCTATAATTAAAACCAACAAATGAGAACTCACAATTTTAATTACCCAACAAGTGTTAATGGGTAAAAAGCATAAACATCCTCTAGTCGACAATTTAGGCTTAGGGAAACTAGAAGGAAAACTGGAAAAGATTGAAATCACAATTAAATCCAAATAGAGGAATTGTAGAAAATAGGATGTGTTTCAATAACATAAAATTACCATTACAATCTGAATTTTCCTTGAACCCTACGTGAATTTTTTTAGCCCAGTTGGGAACCAGAGAGGGTTTCTAACTTAAAAATCCTTCTAATTGAAAGTGAAAGAGTCCAAGGTTGATCCTAAAAAGGCCTAACACTGTTAACCCTATAAGCTATGATAATTTTAAAGCCATTATAAGTTTAGCAGGTTAAATAAGAAACCTGGTTCATTCATAAG
The DNA here is from genome assembly GCA_007258455.2 of Sequoia sempervirens. Classification (NCBI taxonomy): domain Eukaryota; kingdom Viridiplantae; phylum Streptophyta; class Pinopsida; order Cupressales; family Cupressaceae; genus Sequoia; species Sequoia sempervirens. Next base: position 200,421 of record VDFB02346483.1, read on the forward strand.
TAACCCGACAATAAATGATAATTATGAATACACCAATCCATAATAAGTTTAGTGTGTTTAATTAGAACAAAGGTTAAAAGAACACATCTCTATTAATAGCGCAAACCCATATTGGTTAATAAAAGCAAAATAGGTGTGACTGAATCAATTTGAGTTTTCATTAAGCAATTGTTCAAAGAAACCTTTTCTAAACTCTTAAAAAGGTGGTGCAAATCATAGGACGTGTTATTAACCGTCTAAATAAAAGGTAATAGGAAACACCATTTAATCTAAAAAAATGCAATTACCCAGAAAATTCATGTTTTTAGGTTTCAACATACACATGTATTGTAGTTACTCTTTGACACTAAATAGTAGATTTGAAAGAAAGAACAACCATGTAATAATAAAGTTTGATATTGACATAAGATAATTAAATTTTTATATTCACATATGATAATAATTGCTACCATATAAAGAGTTTTTTAGGTAATTTGCTTTTGTAGAACGAGAGTCTAAAAGTTATTGTTAACCCTAATCAAAGTTACTAAAGTAAACTTCACTACAAAATATAACTTTTTCATGTATGTCAACAAAATTGCTATGGGGGATATTTATAAAAATGTGTCAATAAGTAAAGCGCCTTATCTAATGGTTCAGTGCCCTAATCTCTTAAAAGCCAAAACAACGCTCAAATTTGGTAAACTTGACCACCCATTGTTGATTTGCCTCCTCAACCAATTGGTAGCGACACTTGAGGAAGTCATAACCGGCCTTGCAGAGGAATTAATGATGCCAGTAGGCATTTCCCAACTCGTCGGAAATGAAGGGAAGAATATCTTCAATGGCGCCATTTTGGAGAACCGGGAGCCCTTCACCCAAGCGAACCCTTATCAGAACAGTCTTGAGCCTCACCAATAGATAAGATTTAAAAACTTTCTTGGCAATTTTGAACACCATTTCTTTGGGTGCATGAAGATCTAGGAGACACCCCACAAAACGTGAACTTATATTGGTATTCAACCGATATTTCCCTCTGGAGTGTAGGAAACGCTTCCCTAAAATCATCTTGACAGCCTTCATGGCTAGTTTATCCCTCTTAAAAAACAACCCTCATAAACGTCTATCAGTAACTAGACCCAGAAACGCAACTTGTGGTCTGGAATTGGTTAGATAAATGGATGTCGACCCCATTCTGAAAAATAATGCTAACATTTGCAAGGAACTCTTAGAGAAGATAAGGAAAAACGACCACAAAGAGTAATGAGTGCCATGATCAAGCTCTCGAGTAGGAAAAATCCAACTAAATGAAACCATCAAGAAATTATGGTATCTCCCACAAGCAGGCTACATGTGTTGAGAACTAAAGCAAGCAAAAGAAATGATGTTCTTGAAAACTCCTCTAAAAAGGGTGGGACTAACAACTCATACTGTCGGAGATATGAGCTCGAGAAATAAAATCTAAGGAAAATCACATGGTTGTAGTACCTTCCTCGAGTAAAAAAACCATACCATTTAATTAAATCACCCCAAATTGACAGCGAACAAAGGTGACAAGCCTTGAATCACCGAATCATCATTACAGGTTGTCACATCAAACAAGCCACCAAGAGGAATCAGGATAGGGAGAAATTAACATGGCATGTCACACGACCAAGAGAGAAAGGCAGGGACACGTAGGCATTGGGATAACCAATTGATGCATGCCCAAGACTTTACAAAATAAAAGGGTTTTGATCACTTAAATAACACTTATAATAAAATAATAATAATTAAATATTAAGGGAATTAGATTAAAACATTGGGTACTACCTCCCAACAAAGGGTAGAGCTTATCAATCAAATAAAAAAAAATTAAGTTGCTAATTATCCTTATTCTTGTATTTTAATTAAATAATTATTTAATTAAACATCAACACCCTTATCAAATTAAATAATTGTTATTTGATAATTTTATTAAATCACTTTCCATCTTATAGATTGAATAATTAAATTAATTATTTAATTCCCCTATTTACTCTCAACATTATCCATTATTAAATAAACTTTTTTATTAATCAATCTCAAACCTTGCACATTCCTCCAACAATTAATTTACTTAATTAATTGTATCAGACATTATTCCCTCAAATCTTACTGACACTCTCTCTCAGTCAACTAAGATTGATTTCCCACTTCACTAATCAATCAATTCTCTTAACTCCCACTCACTATGAGTCTTCTAATCAATCAATTGAGTTAATGATTCAAACAATATCGCATGCTTGACCAGTTAACTAGGCAATCAATTCTTCTCAAGGATTAACAACCCTTGATCTCAAATCGACATCTCTTAATCTAGATCGTCCATTCGAATCAATCAAATCTATATAAAAAACCCTCATCTCAAGTTGATGGCTAACCATGAAATTTTGAGCTTTTGCATCTTTGTGATCTACACACACTTGAGCTTTTTAGCTAATAACCTCGTCATGCATTTCCATGACCTCCTCCATGTCCTGCCTTGGCACCATTTTGCACTTCTTGGTTTTTCTCTGAGTGCCAACACTCGGCCCTATGCCCAAGTCCATGGTTTGCAACTCCTTATCAACATTCTCCCCCATCTCCTTGTTCGTCGTCTCACTGAACATAGATCTACCAATCCATTCCTACACCTTCTCATTTAGGAACACAAGCCCTTTAGCTGAGGATTCCAATTTCTCCTTGCTAAGATTGATTATCATGTCCAAGTTTTTACGCATTAGCTAATAGTTCTTTTCCAACATAGACAACCTCAGGCCATAGTCTCTCTTCAAATTGACCCACACTGGAATTTAGAGATTTAGCCAATTTGAAAATGGAATCCTTCTCCTTAAGACTTTTGAGCGTAGAGATATTGCAATGGGAAATTGTGTGATGTTGTGATTGTTAGTGGATAAGTATGTGAATGTTTCTCTATGTGAAATACAAGATTGTTCATGCCCTCCAAAGGGAGAGGGAGAGTATCACCTAGGAGAGGAGTATGGTCAATGCATTATTTAGTATTGCTATTTCAATTTATACAAACTCACGTAGGTCAATTTTAAACCCTATTGGGTCATTTCAAATATCAAGTTTATCTAAATCATAAATCTAAGTTAATAGGTTAAGTTTAACCTATTCATTAAATCTTTTTTAAAGTATTAAGTTAAAATATCATTGTTATATGTTGTCGGTGATGATAATTATTTTAACAGTCTTGTTATATTGACAAGATAAATCTATTCTTAAAATATTTGATTAATTAGTATATGTATGATTATAAAAATAAATATGTACATATGTACAAATATAGAAATGGTTATACATGTATATACATATACATAGATGTGTATATGTATATATATGTGTATGATTATAAAAATAAATATGTATATATACATATATAGGAATTGTTATATACGATCAAATTTTAATATCGTTATATATAAATATTCTTATATATGTATATACTTATCGAATTAAAAATAATTATCTATATAAATACATACATATAAATATAAGAGATATATATATATATTATTAAGAAGAAAAAAATGCCACTAAGTGGTGATTTTAATTATATTTGAAACTATGATTTGCATAGAATGATAAATGTTTTAAATGGTTATAGAGTCGTAGCTTTATGGTTTTTTATCTAAATCATTTAAGCATTTAAAGCTTAAATGTTTAATCCACCAAAAGTGGTATTGCAAGTGGCTCGCACTCACAAAAGGATATGAATATCACAGTAAAACTTTCCTGGGAATTGGGCATTCCGACAGGTAACTAATATCTTTCTGTGGATGTTCATTTACTTGTCAAACTAGGGGACGTAGACTTTAAATGGCGCAGCAAAATATATGCACTAGGAATTTATTTTGGTCAAATCTTAGTAAAAATACATACTAGAAAGAAATTCTATCTAAGCTACAGAATGGTAATGCAGAATTCCTTAACTCAACTATGCTTGATTAAAACAGAAACTGTAACAGCTACGACTGAAGCACAAACCATGAACTGGCCTTATGCTGCAGGAACAGTCACAGGGATGGACTCTCTATGCTGCAGAGCAGTGTAAGACTGAGTTTGCATAAAAACCTCAAAAGATGAAAGCTAACTGGATATTAGCAGAAAAGAACATCTAACTAATTAACTACAAATACTTACTAAGTGGGCCCCCTTAGCAAGCATCTACTGATTACACAGATGCTGAACTCAGAACTTCATCGATCTTTATTCATGAAAACAGAATGAAATACATTGTTTTGTTGATGTGAAAACTAACAACGAACTCTGCTTCTGGTCAAACAGATTTTGTCTTTCATTATCATACTGATTCTTACATGATCTCTGCTACTCTATTTCTATCTTACCTAAAAATCATCTATTACTCATTCTATTCATCTTCTACCACTACCTCGTGCAGGAGGAGTATCTTATTTTTAAATCAAAAGAACAACTAACTAACTAACTTCATCAAAGAAAGTCGTGGAAGTAAAGTGTATCCCTGAATCAAGGAACAAACTTCATAAATGAATTTATGTGTTCAACCCAATTCAGAGAGAATCTAGTGCTCCACTCTTTCCAAATTGACTTTTCATTAAAAATCTTTCCAAATCGGTTTCTCAAAGAGTCTTCTGGAGCTTCCTCAAAGTCGCAGGGAAATACTTTACTGGCCTAGACGCTGACTCGATCAATCTTCAACTCACAAACAAAAGGTAATAAGAGAAAAGGCATGGCACATACACGATATCTATTCATTAATCACACATTTTAAATCTACTTCACCATTCAAAAACTGTATACGATATACCCATTTTCAGAGTCAACAGGGTAATAAATGCAATCAAGTCAACACAATAGGCTGCAGGAATATAAAAGTGTCTTGCTACAGGATATCCCCATAAAAGGTTTCAACAAAGTTTAAACAGCCATGAAATAGCAAAAATAAAGTCATTTAAAAGTTTATCATAACATCAAATTATGAGCATATTTTAGGCTCATCACTGCCCCCTACTTAGCCCAATGCTGGTCCTCCAACATTAACTTTCCTGGTGGTTTCTCTGAAGTCAGTAGTGGCTGCATGACTCTGGAATGGATGTCCAAACTTGTAATAGAATCCTCTGAAATCCTGGCACCTTTCATATTTGCGGTCTTCTAATTCACTGTTAAGATTTGTAGCCTGATGAGGATACAGGGGCCACATTAGCACAGGGGGTCTGAATGTCAGTGGCAGCCACAATTCAAATCTTGTTTGAAGTCCCAACTGAATATATCTGCTGGTTCGTTTGAGTGTAGTTGTAAAGTTTAGGGGACCATGTGGTTCTGACCTTCTTAACCCAACAGTTAATTTTTCCCATCTTTTCTCAGTTCTGGTATATGCTAATCTCCAAAATGAATATTGCTGTGCCTGGAATTCATCATATACTTGCTTTCTGATGTCAAATATTTTTGCTCTGGCTGAAACATTATTAATACCATATGTCAATGCAAACCAATCTTTCAGCATTGCATGTGGGTTTGAACTTTGAGAGTGTAATGGAACAGGCTCTGTTTTCTCAATTTCCTCATACGTTTCCCACTGTCTGCCATAATTCACCTCATTTGCTGCCCACGACATGAATGCTCTCAAATGAATATCACCAATGTATGGAAGAGGATTCCATTATGTTTCAAGTGGTATTAAAAAGCCATGCAAATAGAATTCACATAGAGAATTCCTTAACCAGTTAGGGGCTGCTTGATATGCTTCATAAAACTCTTTGGCAGAATGAATTATGGGGTCTTGGTTTCTGGAAATTCTCATCAATTGAAACCATAAAAACTGTTCTTTGAGGCATAAAGCATAAACTCTGGGTGGCGGTCTGCATTCCATAATTTGACCAGTTACCTTTAGCATTTCGTCCATTTTTGCTTTCAATTCAGCAATTTCCTGTTTCTGATTTTCAATTTTCTTTTTCAATTTCTTCTTTTCTATGTGTCACAGACTTTGTTGCATGTCAGTCTGGGAAATGTGTCGAAAAGTCACAGTTTGCAGTGTAACTATTTCCCAATTATTTTTAACAAATTCTAGAAACTCAATTAAAAAGGTCCTCCTATACACAACAATGGCTTTACACATTGCAGGATGAAATACGACTTCATTAGGCACATTTAGTTGTTCAGCCTGTTCTTGTTCTTGCTGCAGGATAAATTCTTCTTGTTGCTGCGGTGAAGAAGTCTATGCTTCCTCCGAGAATTGCATAGCAGCATTAGCCAGATCATCAAGACTTCGCAACTCGTGCCCATTATGCCCTGCTTCTTTTGTCTCTACTTGTTCCTTTTCAGGAACGAGCGAACTCTGAGCAGCATTCTCAGATTCATTCCGAGAAACATTAAATTCAGATTCAACAGACTCTTCTGAAATTACAATCACCTCAAGCTGCGGTGAAACAGGGGAGGTCCTAAATTGTTTCCTTGTGGAAACCCTTCTTGGTACTGATGTGGCTGCAGGGGGTGTTTCGGTAGCTTTTCTTTTTCTTGTTTGTTCAGGGGGCTCTGCCCTACCAGAGGATGATGGTGAACTGGTAATATCAACAGCTGTTGCTGTAGGAGAAACTGTTGTAGGGGAAGGTGCTGCAGGAGAGGAGCATTTCCTTTTCTGAGAACGAGGGTCAGATTTTGGGGACCCTTCTGCCTTTGATTTTCCTTTCTCCCTCCTAGCGGCAGACCTAGTTTGTACCCTAGCAGAGGATTCAGCTGTGACGGCTACAGGATCGGGTGCTACATGAGTAGATGACCCTTGCCCTGTTCCACTAGTAGATGCAATTTATTTCTTCTTTCTTTGAGGCCGTGGGGTAATTACCCTAGGGGGTTGTGAAGGTTGTAAACTCTTTTGGGCAACAAATTGTTGCCAGGAGAGAGGTGAGACATCTCTCAAAGAGTGCTCAATCAGCAATTTAATAAACCCATGATGAGTGACAGAGTTATCTTTCCCCTGTTGAGTTCCATGGGCACTTTGCTCTAAAAATTTTAACAAAAAATTCATAATATTCACAACCAACCCATGCCTTATATGGCTTAATAATTTAAAATGATGAGAATGCAGATAGGAAAAATGACCTTCACAGGTTAAATACCTCATTATATAAGTGGCATACTCTGAATATGGAAGAAGCAGTGACACTCGCTTGCATCCTTGCTTGGAGACATCCAGAGGTCCATCAGCAGGCATTGAAAATTTAGCCCTTACAGCTGCAGCATCTGAAGAAAAATTTTCTCCAACGGCTGGGAGCCCGGTTACCTCAGCAATTCTGTCTTCGGTTGCAACAACTGTCAGACCCCATACGGTGGCTTCCCCTTCAGAAAGTGTTCTCAAAAATTCTGTCGCAGCCTCCTCATCAAAATCATTTGAACTCAGAAAATAATTTAACCATCCAAAGAGGCTAAATGCTTGGACTATCTGCGGGTTTTGCAACAACAATTCATGAGCTACAGACTCATGTCGCACCAACTGACCACCCATGTTTGCAGTTTTTCTAGTTGAGCTGAAGATTCAAATTCTTTATTTCCTTTTTTGTTCTGGTTTTTCTCTGTCAGGCCGCCACATTTCTTTCTTTTTTCCAAAAATAAACTTTTTTAAACAAGCAGTCTTAATCATAGTTTGCAAGAAAAAGATGCATTAAAGAAGGTCATGCAATCACGTTTGGAAAGTACCAAAAATATATTAAAGAAAGATTATTTTGCAGTTATGGCAGCAACGAAAAGACAAGTTTCAAACGATGGATTACCCCGCCCCTACTTAAAAGATGACATGTGTCCTCACATGTACTAAAAAATAGGTAGAGATTCAGGTGATAATAACCGGTACATGCATAGCAGTAATTGAATAGAATGAAATAAATCAAATATGCGATAAAAAAATATATGGCGTACCTTTAGTAATTGCACGTACGTGTGAAGAAAGATGACGACGCTGCATGAATTGACAAGTTGGAAAGATATCTTAATTAAGGTTGATGCGGACAGATGAAGTGGATGGGTGACGTGGGCGGATGAAATGTACAAATGAAATGGATGGATGGGATGGATGGATGAAAGATAAAGAAGTGAGGTGGGGGCGATAAATGAAAATGGAGAAAAAAGGGGTTTTCTTAAAAAGAAAACCTTTATTAATGAACTGCTTCATGAAGTCTTCCTTGAAAACTAGCTTATGGTACAGTCGGAGTCGGTGGCCGTTGACGAGCAATTTGAAACAAACTGGATCAATTGTGACCAGCTGCACAGCTCCGTTGTCAAACACATTTTCAACTTCATAGGGGCCAAGCCAGTGTGTTGTGAGTTTACCCTAGTTTTCTTGGTACCTGGAATCATATAACAAAGCCCAATCTCTAGCAAAAAAATTTTTGGTTTTGATGTGCTGATCATGCCATTTCTTTCTCTGTTGTTGGATTACTTTTGTATGCTGCAGGGCGGCTTTTCTCATTTCGTCCAAAGCATTTAGCTGCAGGAGACGGTCTTTCTGTGCTTCAGATAAGTCCATGTTGAGTTCAAGAGCTGTCCTCAAAGTTTTATGTTCAAATTCAATGGGTAACATAGTTGTTTTCCCATAGAGCAACTCAAAAGGTGTAAACCCAGTTGTTGTCTTCCATGTAGTTCTGTAAGCCCAAACTACTTTAGGAAGTCTATTACTCTAGTCTTTTTTATGAATCTGCACTGTCTTTGTGAGGATTGCTTCAATTTCTCTGTTTGTTACCTCCGCCTGACCATTGACTTGAGGATGATAGGGGCTGGACTTCCTGTGTTTGATCTTATAGTCATTCATGAGTGCAGTGATCAGATTTGACATAAATTGAGCTCCTTGATCAGTTACAAGCTCTCTGGGAACTCCAAATCTGGTGAAAATTTATTCATACAAAAATTTAGCAACTTTGTTATCTCGGGCATTAATCATAGCTTTTACCTCGACCCATTTTGTGGCATAATCCATGCAAACCATAATTTATGACTTTCCATTTGATGGTGGATCAATTGGTCCCACAAAATCCATCCCCCATTTATCAAAAGGGGTGACTATTACCTGCGGATATAGTGGCATTTCATCTGACTTAGTTGGTCTTCCCATACGCTGGCATCTGTCACACTTCCTTGTATAGGCCACAACATCCTTGTGTAATGTTGGCCAGTAATACCCTGTTGTAAGAACTTTCATTGCTGTTCTTTTTGCTGCAAAATGCCCTCCACATGGTTCATCATGGCAGCATGCAAGATATCATAAGTCTCATCTTCTCTTACACATCTTCGCATTACTTGATCAGGGCCAGATAGAATAGATAATTGGCAATCTAGGTAAAGTTGAAACTTTTCTCTGTCAACAACTTGTTTTCTTTTGGGGAAAAATGAGCTGGTATTTTGTTTGCTGCCAGATAATTAGCAATGTCTGCATACCAGGGTGTATGTGCAGCAATGGAAAACAAGTGTTCATCTGGAAATCTATCATCAATGACCTCTTGTTCCTCAAATGCAGCTGATTGAAGTCTTGATAAAAAGTCAGCTACAACATTAGCTCTTTCTGGTTTGTCAATGATTGTGATATCAAATTCTTGTAACAACAGGAGCCATCGTGCCAATCTACCAGAAATGGCAGGTTTGTTCATTAGGTATTTGATTGCTGCATGGTCAGTGTGGACAAATATTTGATAACTTGTGACATAATGCCTAAATTTATTCAAAGCATACACTACTGCAAGCAATTCCTTTTCTGTAACAATATAGTTGAGCTTAGGACCTTGAAGGTTTTTGCTGATAAAGTAGATAGCATGCTCGATTGAATTTTCTTTTTGACTTAAAACTGCTCCTATACCAAAATCAGATGCATCAGCATGTATGTGAAAATGCAGGTTCCATTTTGGACCTTGAAGAACAGGGGCTTTGGTAAGCAAGTCCTTTAGCTGCAGGAAGGATTTTTCACAGGCCTCGGTCCACTCAAATTGGGAATCCTTTGTTAACAAAGCATAAAGTGGACTGGCAATTTTACTAAAGTCTTTTATAAACCTTCTATAATACCCCGCATGACCAAGAAAACTTCTAACATCTTTTTGTTTTACAGGAGTTTGTAAATTCTGAATAACTTCAATTTTAGCAGTGTGGTCAACTGAATTCCATTCTTTGAAATATGATGACCTAGAACAATACCTTCTTCCATCATTAGAAAGCACTTTTCACTATTTAGAGACAAATTTTACTCTCTACACCTTTTTAATACTTTTTCTAAATTCACCAGTGCTTCTTCAAATGTGACTCCATATGTAGTGAAATCATCCATATAAATCTCCATACATTCATGAGATATATCAGCAAATATACTAATTACTGCTCTCTGAAATGTTGCTGGTGCATTGCATAAGCCAAAAGGCAAAACCGAATATGCAAATGTTCCCCATGGATAGGTAAAAGTGGTCTTGTCTTGATCTTCAGGGGCAATTTTTATCTGATTATACCCGCTGTAACCATCTAAGAAGGAAAAATATCTTTTACCAGACAGTGAATCTAGTACTTGGTCTACAAAAGGTAATGGAAAGTGATCTTTCTTAGTGGCATTGTTCAACTCTCTGTAATCTACACATACTCTCCATTTTCCTCCTTTCTTAGGGACAATGAATAATGGAGAAACCCATTGGCTATCAGAAATTGGGTAAATAAAACCAGTATCAAGCAACTTTTGAAGTTCATTTTTCACTATTTCTCTAAGTGTTGGATTTACTCTTCTCTGAGGTTGTCTAACTGGTAAACAATATTCTTTGATATATATCCTATGAGTACAAACTCGAGGATCTATTCCCTACATGTCCCCATATTCCCATGCAAAAGCTTTATGCTGTTCTTGTAGCATTTTTAATAAGTCAGCCTCTTGAGACTGTGACAACTTGCTATTAACATTCAAACAATGATCTGGAGACAATTCTATCTACTTAATGAGATTACTCATAGAATCAATAGGTAATGTTTGTACCTCTTGTGGAAGCAAGTTATGAAAAATTGTCAGAAGTTTAGGCAATGAACTTTCGGAATCTAGCTGCTGCAGGAAACATTGATGCTGACTGTCACTTGGATCAGATAAACTATCTGTATCAAGATTGAATTGCAGAATTTGAAAAAGAAAAGCATCTTCACTTTGAAGTTGAGAGAATGGATCATTTTGAAGCATCATCAATTGAGCCAAAGAATTGGCTTCTTCAGTTTCTTCTCCCACATCTGGCCAAACAGGTTGGGACAAATCTGGTTGAGGTTTAGCAGGCGGATACAAATCCAATTTCTTTGTGGACTGCCCATCAGAAATGGTCATATCTCCAGAACGACATCCTATAAAAGCATCAGCAGTTGCTAACCATGGCCTACCAAGGATAACTGGATACCCTCCTAAAGTTGCCTTAACTGATAATATTATAAAATCAGCAGGATACTCCCAAGATTCAAGAGTGACAATTACATCTTCTATCATCCCATCAGGTTTGACTGTGGAGCTGTCTGCAAGCTGCAAAACTGTCGGTGTAGACCTAATGTTTGAAATATTCAAGGAGTCCATAGTATGCTTTGTCATTACATTAATGGCAGCTCCTAAATCAATCAAAACATTTTTTACAACTTGGCCATTTATATGTATCTGTACTACAGGACTTCCAGGGTCAATATACTTTGGAATGACTACATTTCCCAACATTATATCAGCGAATTTCTCTAAGACATGAATTGTTTGGGGATCCTTTTTCTTTTATCCAGGCTTCTTCAAACAGGCTTCTTTAATAGCTTTTCCAAAAATGGGAACATCTTTAATAGCCTGAAACAAAGGGATTTGAATTTGCATATTCTTGAGCTGATCTAGAATGTCAAAAGTGGGTTCTTCCATGAGTTTAGATTCAGTACTTTGTAACCTCTGAGGAAAAGGTGATTTATCTTGTCTCTGCAAAACATGTTCCGTAGAAACTGTATTAGGTATAGGCATATGCTCAGTGGAAACAGTGGGTGCATTAGATTCTTCAAGGGGTGAATCAGATATTTCTATAATCAGAGGTGGTTTGGGAGTGGGTAAGGTAGTTCCAGACCTCAGATGGACGTCATTAACATTTAAGGCATAAGCTTGATATTGGTTGGCTTCAGAAATATACACAGGCTGTTGAGGCTGCTGCTGTTGCTTATTATTGGGATTAGGCAACGGCTGGGCAGGCATAGGCGTTTGCTTTGGAGGTCCAGGATTTGTGGTAGTTGCTGCAGGAGGCGGCATAAGGGCCTGTTGTTGTGGCTATGGAGGCTGCAGGAACCCAGGAGACTGGTTTTGCCATTGTTGAGGACCTCTCCATTGAGGATTTTGTTGCCAATTTCCTGAAGGTGGGGTCCATTGACCTTGTGGCTGCTGCCAACCTCCTTGAGGAGATTGCCACTGTGGGGTTTGATAATTAGGCCAGCTTGGTTGAGGCGGATTCCATGGTGGTGGTGGTCCATATGCTTGTTGCCATTGGTTATTATAGCCAGAATAGGGATTACCAAAAGTTAAAGGGTCTTGAGGCATACCTTGCCTTTGGGCCCATGGTCTCCTTTGTGCAACAAAGAACTCTTGATCATCATCACCTTCCACTGGTTTGAAATCAGTAGGCAGTTGTCTGGCTTCCAGATTAGCCACCATCTTGCATCTGCAATCACGCTTCTTTTGTCTACAGTATGGACAGAACTCAGCCAAAGCTACCTCAGCTTCTGCATATTTTTTTTGAGCTTGCATAGTGTCCAATTGTGTAGCCATATTATTAATGATGTCCTGCTTGAAATTAGATAGCAGATTTGTGATCTCCATCCGGGAAACTCCACCAGAAGAAGACTTCCCACTGAAGCATGATGACCTCGACCTTTCTTAACTATTGCTTGAGAGTAGTTAAGGCATATCTTCTGTATATCATCCCAAGGCAGTTGAGTTATATCACCTCCTCCCATTAGGTCCAGGGCGTCAATACAGGCATCACTGATTCCCCTTAGAAAAGTAGTTTCTGAGAGTCCTCGTTAAGAGTATGGTTTGAGTTTCTTTTTAATGAAAACAAAAACCTTGAAATATAATCTTCCAGACTTTCATCCTCCTTCTGCTGAATTCAGAATATGTCATCACCTTTGTTGGCACTCTTACAATATTCCTTATATTTTTCAAGGAATTTCGTCTGCATGGCTGCCCAACTATTTACAACGGCTCTTCCCAGACTCATGAACCATCTGAGAGCTCCCTCCTTCAAAGTGGAAGGAAATAGCTTTAGTTTATGAGCGTCTATGTTGTAGTCATAACTGCAAAGAGGATATCAAATTCAAACAGAAAGATTTCTGGGTCTTCTGTGACCAGGCCATAAAACTTTGGAAGCAAGGAAGAGGGGATGTTTTTAAGATTGTCAGTATCTTGTTGGGGAACAATGGGAAACTTAAATGCAGGAGGTGGATTATTAGGTGGATTATTTGCCATGTCTGGGTGCTGGAATAGCAGAGCAAATGGATTTTCTTCAGGTTCATTATCAGCTGGGTCAAATGGTAGTTCAATAAATAGATTTTCAGGGAAGAACCTTCCCAGTGCATCTCTTCTTCTTCTATGCATGCAATACGGTGAGTAACGGCTTGAAAGATTTTGAAATTTTTTGACTAACAGACTAAACTAATGCTGAAAATGACTTTGTCAAACTCCTAGTTAGACACCATCCCCGACAACGGCGCCAAAAATGGCTCGACTCACAAAAGGATATGAATATCACAAGTAAAACTTTCCTGGGAATTGGACATTCTGACAGTGACTAATATCTTTCTATGGACGTTCATTTACTTGTCAAAACCAGGGACGTAGACTTTAAATGGCGCAAAGAAAATATATGCACTAGGAATTTGTTTTGGTCAAATCTTAGCAAAAAAATACATACTGGAAAGAAATTCTATCTAAGCTACAGAATGGTAATGCATAATTCTTTAACTCAACTATGCTTGATTAAAACAGAAATCGTAAAGCCTATGATCGAAGCACAAACCATGAACCTGCCTTATGCTACAGGAACAGTCATAGGATGGACTCTATGTCAGGAGCAAGTAAGACCGAGTTTGCATAAAAACCTCAAAAGATGAAAGCTAACCGGATATTAGCGTAAAAGAACATCTAACTACTAACTACGATACTTACTAAGTGGGCCCCCTTAGCAAGCATCTAACGACACAATGCGATGAACTCAGAACTTCATCGATCTTTATTCATGAAAATAGAATGAAATACATTGTTTTGTTGATGTGAAAACTAACAACGAACTCTGCTTCTGGTCAAACAGATTTTGTCTTTCATTATCATACTGATTCTTACATGATCTCTACTACTCTGTTTCTATCTTACCTAAAAATCATCTATTACTCATTTTATTCATCTTCTACCACTACCTCGCGTAGGAGGAGTATCTTATTTTTAAATCAAAAGAACAACTAACTAACTAACTTCATCAAAGAAAGTCGTGGAAGTAAAGTGTATCCCTGAATCAAGGAACAAACTTCATAAATGAATTTATGTGTTCAACCTGATTCAGAGAGAATCTAGTGCTCCACTCTTTCCAGATTGACTTTTCATTAAAAATCTTTCCAAATCGGTTTAGGTCAAAGAGTCTTCAGCGGAGCTTCCTCAAAGTCGTGCAGGAAATGGGCTTTACTGCAAGGCCGGGATCGGCTGCGCTTGAATCGATCAATCTTCAACAACCTGTGAAACAAAAGGTAACAGATGCGCAAGAAAAGGCATATGGCACATACACGATATCTATTCATTAATCACACATTTTAAATCTAATTCACCATTCAAAAACTGTATACGATATACCAGCCATTTTCGGGAGTCAACAGGGCAATAAATGCAATCAAGTCAACACAATAGGCTGCAGGAATATAAAAGTGTCTTACTACAGGATATCCCCATAAAAGGTTTCAACAAATTTTAAACAGCCATGAAATAGCAAAAATAAAGTCATTTAAAAGTTTATCATAACATCAAATTATGAGCATATTTTAGGCTCATCAGCAAGCATTCTTTTAAACTATTTTTTTAATGATTTTAATTATAAGCAAGAATCATAGCTATTCGTTTTGAATGGACTATATTCACGGGGCAGTAATTGAAAATTAAGAGGTTGGTGCCAATTCATAGGCCAACATGAGCACTTATATTTAATTTTTTGAAGCCACTGTGTGGTAACTAAACTAACCTTATAAATGCATATGTATCAATTTTCTTGTGTGGTGGAATTTTACGCCATTGTTGTTCCTTTATTTCAACTACTTTGGAGACCACTCGAGTGGTATTTGCATCTAGTACTTAATGTTTTTTAAAATGGTGGCTTGGACATAGCTGAGAGTTGACAGTTGGAACCTTTCAAGGTGTTAGTTGCTGAAACATAAAAAAATAGGTTCACTAAAATGAATTGATGAACAATGTATCTACTTTTCTATATTTCATTCAATATGAGGGCTATGATGTGTAAATGAGTAACATAAACTAAACCTAATTGATATAGCAATCAAAAGGTGTGTTTTAAGATGATTAAATGTTGTGTACCTGTTCCAAAAAGTGTTTTTCGGACCCCACTGAGGACTCATTCACCCTATGGTGAATGGGTCTTGGTTAGGGCTCTAGAAAAATGGTTTCTAGGTTCTATTCTTCAATGTCTACACTCCCAAATTCTAGTCGAGCACTATCAGAAAGCTAGAAATAGAACTTGTAGCTCATTTTCTGTGATTTGACAACTTCCTTAGCAACTTTGACAACTTTTGCAATTTTTCTCTCCAAATGATCTTCAACCTAAAACTTGCAATCACACATCAAAGGATAAAAAATGTTGTTTGTTAGGGAATAGGGGTTTTCCTTGGTCAAACCTTGTTTGACAATTAAACCTTGAAATGAAACAATGCATGAAAGAAAAGATGAATAAACAAATGCAATATCACAACTCACAAATCCTCAATTGAAACGTTGGATAATAAATCTACAATCTTGCATGAATTGAAATCAATGAATGTAGATCTTGATCATGAAACTTGATTAGAAAAATGCCTTTGAAATGCGTGATTGATCTTCAATGCACTACATCAACACATTAGTTCAACAACATGCATGATACATTATGCCTTTCACATGATGAAATAAATCTTGATTGCTGCAATAATCTTCAATAATCTACCCTTGAATGCCTTAGAAATTCTTTTGATTGCTTATAAAAATTCTAGGTGAAACTAAGTGAAATAGCCTTGTATTTATACATATCTTATCATTAATTCCCAAAATTGAAATAACACAAGTTGACATCAAATCTAGGATTTGAAATCATTAAAATAAAATGAAAAACATATTTCAGGGAGGGGTCCTAGGTCTAAGTTGTGAGAACCCATTCACCATGTGGCAAATGAGTCCTAGCTCACTTAACTAGGAAACACTTCAAACAATGTGAAATATCATGTGAAAATAGGGTACTAGGACCTAGTGAGGACCCATTCACCAGGTGGCAAATGGGTCCTAGGTCACTAACCTAGGACACACACCTTTAAAAATTAAGTGTTATGTAATATCATTTATGAATGTTGGGTTTTATCCCTCAATATTTGTAATTATTTAAGCTTGGATTTGAATAAAAGGGGCCAATTAAGGAAAATTAAACTCAATTGATTAATAAATCCCTAGATTAGTGTGAAAGTGTAAAGATACACTTTACAACACCCTAAATAAGGCACAATTAAGTCTATTTTGTTTAAAAGGGCCCTAAACTTAATGTGAATGTGTAAAATACATTACAAATCAAGGAATAATTAAGCTCATTTTAATATTAATTATTCCCAAATTAAGTTTGAGAAATGGATACTTTTTTCTACACTATAGTTGCTACTTTCAGGGATGTTGTTTAATGTGAATAAATATGCCATTGTGTGAGAGAAAGGGAGTCTTATAAAAAAATGTGAGTTTCTTTTGATCATTCATCTTGATTTTTTTGGAAAAGGCTTAGGAAGTGCAAGGAAGGGTTTCTATTATTTTACTCAATCTTTTGGAGGGAGCTTTGGGAAAGAGCAGCACGAAAGCTCTAAATTTGATCTTTATTTTGTGCTTAGTGAAAGGGTGTGACACACCATAGAAGGATTGGATAGTCTAAAGTTAAAGAAAGAAAATAATAGTGTGTGGAATTTGGGGAAAGGCTATGACCAAAAGTTACATAGTCTTTGTGTTTAGATGTTCTTTTAGAACTCTCTAATAGTGTTTATTTATCCAAATTGCATGTTGTCATAGTATAGCTAGGAAAGTAGATTAGCATAGTATCTTTGGTACTGAAGAAACTTAAGAGTGCAAAATTATAATAGTTGCACAAGAAAGATATCCTTCTAATGTCTTTTCTTGTGCAAATATATAGTTTTTTAATTATTTCTTTAGTTTCAAGAAGGAAAAATTAATATTTACCTCTTGAGTATTATGGAGTTAGTTGATAACAATGTTTACTATTAAGAGAAGTGTATTGGAAATACTATTAGCTATCTCATGAAAGAATGGATTTAAAATTATTTCACTTTATCAGAGTTTGCAATACCATTTTGGGTTAAATATAATATATATATAATGGTATTTATTTCTGATTGTATAAAGAGTTAAACAATTTAAATGGTGTAGAAACTATGAGATTAGATAGTTATTATCTTTTTCGAGTTGTCCAAGATTGGATAGCTTATTAAAAGAAAATATTGGTAAAAATTTAGTACATTATATTAATTACTTTTATTGAACAAGTTGTCAAAATTATTAGATGGATCTAGGAGGGTTTTTTTTTTACTTTTGTCATCATGTTTAACCAAATTGCTTACAAATTGGAGAGTAGTTACTCTCACAAGTTACAAATAGAACTTAAAAAAAAAAGAAAATAGTTAAGACATAGGATGTTGCGAGTATGTAATCAAGGTGTTCAAGTCAAGTAATTAACCAACATAGTCAAATTATGACTTAAGCCATCACTTTTTGAATGATAACCTGTATGAAAAGTCAAATATTGGGTCAAACTATAAGTTCAATTGAAGAAGCCATAAGTTAGTAAGATTTCCAATTCAATTCAACGGTGGGTGAACACACGACACCACTTTTTAAGGAAGTGGTGGAATTTAATTCAAAAAATTTCAAAGTAAGTGCAAAAGTCTCTTCTTACACTTATTGGTTCATTGCGCTCTAGAATTGCATAACTAGTCAGTAGTGTCATACTTAGTTAGAGATTGACTATAGTTGTATGACCATACTACTTATGTAGGACACAACATTAGAAACTCAGATGGAAATACTAGGTGTTCCTTGACTATAATCTCAAAAATTAAAGGGTAGGGCCACTTCCAATTGGAAGGTGTGTAGGGGACTACCAGTCTATGGTTGGACATAAAGAAATTGGGTGATGCTCTCCATCTTCCCAACGACACACCAAGACTTGTGAAGCAAAAGAATATTCCAAATAAGGATATATATTAACCTTATTCTTATTCATAAACTGGGAATTTGTTTACTTGATTATATAAAACATATATGCAAATTGTAATTGGATAGATGTTTTTCATTTACAAGATGTTACGCTATGTTGTTTCAGTTATGAAATGTTATACATTTTTCATTTATGCAGAATACAAATTATGATGTTAGAAAATGATTTTTTTTTACCTTCTTAATTTTAAGGTTTTGAATTATTTACTTTAAGTGCAAAACCAAAGTGAAACTAAGTTGTATGGGTAGAATTGTTACAAAATGATGGGAAATTATTTTTGGTTATAAAGATGGTTTAAGTAACTCTTATAATTTGTTTTGGTTTATTTTTTTACCTAATATCTTATGGGAAATTTGGAAAGCTAGAAATGAGAATATTTGTTTAGGGTACTAGGATAGTACTTATTGAGTCTTGTAGAAGACTCACTCTTCACAATATTTATATGAAAGTTACCATCACAATGGAGAGCTCAAAGGAAAAATTGATGAAGATGGTAAAGGAAGGATTAGTAAATTTCAATAGGACAAGCTAAATATGGAAGGAATTGGCCTTTCAATTAACTAAAAATACCCCTTTTATTAAAATCTCTATGTAGTGTTGAATAAATTGTCACCCTTGAAAATTTTACACTAGATTTTTCTCCCTCCTATGTGCTTGGAACTAATTATTCTCCTAATTTCCTAAATTATGCATTCCATGGCCATTTTATCATTTATCAAAAAATCAAATGTACAAAAGGGTGGGTGTAAAAATATGGGGGGCCAAATTCTAGCCAAAATCTCAAAAATAATTTGATAGGCTATAACACGAGTGTGTTATAACGCGAGTGCATTATAACACAAGCGCATTATAAAGCCATTGCATTATGGCTTGGTGTGACTGAGCCAAAGGATCAATCACATCGAACCTATAATGTTCTTGGGTTATAACACGAGCACGTTATAGCCTATTAAAACAAAAAAATCAAACGACATCATTTTCATTGTCACTATATTTTTTGTTGTTTGCGGCCAAGAAACCATACATTTGATATCTTGTGTTTTATAAGGAGCTAAAATTGAAATTTCTTCATCGATTTGTTGCAATTTCATTGCCAGGATGTCACCACATCGATGGGGATGTGAAACAAGTAAGCCTTGTTTACTTTTTTTGTGAATTTGTTGTTAAATAGGTAAATTTGGTTGTTTTTTATATTCATTTGTTTAATTTTTAGGAGATGTTAATGAACCTAAAAACCCTCTTGAAAATCCTCAACAACCACAACAACAAACTCCTCAACCAATTCCTCAACATCCTCTTGGCACTCAACAAAATTCAATGGGGGTAATTGAAAACAACAAAAAATAGATTGAGGAGTTAATCACGAGGTTGAATGATCCTATAAGTTCAACCATTGAAAGAAGAAAACTTGCAAGTTCACTTCAAGAAATTTTAAAACATGTAGATGCAATCAACAAAAAATTAAGTGGTTGTGAAGATAGGAGGCAAGCGTGGAGGGATTTTTACGCAGATAAATTATCATATAATGAAGTAAAAGATGAAAAAATTACAAAATATGATTTGTACTCACTATAAACTGACCCACACATAAGTCAAAATATTAACCTTAATGTAAAGAGGTTTCCTATCCATTGGTTCAATTACCAAGGGATTATGAACAATTTTTGGGATAGGTGGTACATGGTTTTTGACTATCCACCATGCAACAATTGCAAAGTCCCCCAATATTTCTTGAGGAAACTCTACTGTGAGTTCAACCTCAACAAAATCCCCAATTATTTTGATATGAGGGAATTTCAGGGGAGATGTAGAGGGTCATCACAGGATAGACCTAGTGCATGACATGATCCTCAATGGCAAGGGATACAAGCTCTTGCTAGGCCGGCTCGTGAGCACATCATTATTCCTTCCGTCATGAAGGAGAGTGCTGAGGTGGACACTTTGTAGTCTATTAGCTCTTTGACCTAAAGTATCATCTAGTATGCTAGTGTTGCAGTACAATGCCATCTAGGGGAGTCTTCGAGGGGTAGGCTTCAACCCCATTCTTGTCAGGTTTGTAGGTTGGCTTGTACATATGACCCCACAAACACTTAGGAGGATGGTGCACAAGATACTTCTGTAGTTACAGGAATGGTGATGGCAACTGAAATTTTGAATGAGGCTTTTGGAATTAATACTCAGGTAAATGTTAGCATGTTCATTGAATTTAATTTATTAAATTTCAATTTTAAAATGCAAGATTAACTAATTTATTTTAATGATGGTAATAAAATTTTATGGTCATAGTGTTGATACCGGATACACTGGCCCTCCACCGTTTTATTACTCCATTGCATCTACCATTGAGATATGTAACTAGTAAAAAATCATAAATTTATTACATGTGAATAGCATTTTTATATGAATGGTATTCTAATATCTGATTTTGGATGTTGAATAGGCTAATATTGGAGGTTTTGTGGGAACACCTCTCCTTGCCAGTGGAGTTGGACAAACCTTCACTCAAGTAATAGAATAAAGAGTTTAACTATTGAATTGTACTTAATAGAGTTGTGTAGTTTATATTCATATCATTGATTACATTGCATTGCACATCTTTCAAACTCAAAGCATTACTTCACATTGCATAACTAATAACTAGATGTTGATAGATGACAAAATTTCAATTACAATATAGTTATTTAGAAAGTCAACATAAGCAGTGATGCAATTACTTCACATAGCAGAAGTAATAACTAGGAGCAGCTGCTAATTGCATTTGCTTGTCATGGTATTCCATGAGACCACTTTTTATTGAGGCATTTTTTCAAATAGTTCACTGTCTTCTCTATGCTATGGATGCTTGGAAAAAATATATGAAAGAATAATAGTAAGTAATAGCATAGACAAGGAAATGAGTAGTTTGAAAAAATGCCTCAAAGAAATGTGGTCTCATGGTGATGTACATCACCATGAGACACAATTTCTTTGAGGCAGTTTTTCAAACAGATCACCACCTTTTCTATGCGACCACATTTTCCATACATGTCTACCAAAGCATTTTATCAAACAGTTCACTTCCTTGCTGCTATGAATAAAATCCTAAAGAAGGTTCTTTCCAACAAACTATGGATTCCTTGAAAAAAAAATATCAAAGCATAATAGTAAGCAAAGCATAGACAAGATAGTGAGAGTTTGAAAAAATTCCTCAAAGAAATTTCCATCACCATGAGACCACATTTCTTTGAGGAATTTTTTCAAATAGCTCATTGCCTTTTCTATGATACCACATTTTCCATACATGTCTACCAAAGCATTTTATCAAACAGTTCACTTCATTATTGCTATGGCTAAAAGCCTAAAAAAGGTGCTTTCCTACAAACTATGGATGCATAGAAGTTTTTTTATCAAAGCATAATAGTAAGTAATAATGTAGACAAGGCAGTAAGTAGTTTGAAAAAATGCCTCGAAGAAATGTGGTCTCATGGTGATGGAATGCCATTCCATCACCATGAGACCACGTTTATTTGAGGCATTTTTTCAAACAACTCACTACCTTTTCTATGCTACCACATTTTCTAGAAATGTCTACCAAAGAATTTGATCAAACAATTAACTTCCTTGATGCTATGGCTAAAAGCCTAAAAAGGTGTTTTCCAAAAAACTATGGATGCTTGGAAAAAATCTATCAAAGCATAATAGTATGCAATAGCATAGACAAGGTAGTGAGTAGTTTGAAAAAATGCCTCAAAGAAATGTGGTCTCATGGTGATGGAATGCCATTCCATCACCATGAGACCACATTTCTTTGAGGCATTTTTTCAAATAGCTCATTGGGCCTTTTCTAAGCTACCACATTTTCCATACATGTCTACCAAAGAATTTTATCAAATATTTCACTTCCTTACTGCTATGGCTAAAATCCTAAAAAGGGTGCTTTCCAACAAAATATGAATGCATGGAAATTTTTTATCAAAGCATAATAGTAAGTAATAGCATATACAAGGCAGTGAGCAGTTTGAAAAAATGCCTCGAAGAAATGTGGTCTCCTACAGTGATGGAATGCCATTCCATAACCATAGGAGACCGCATTTTTTTGAGGCTTTTTTTGAAATAGCTCACTACCTTTTCTATGCTACCACATTTCCATACATGTCTACCAAAGCATTTTATCAAAAAATTCACTTTCTTGTTGCTATGGCTAAAAGTCTAAAATAGGTGTTTTCCACCAAACTATGGATGCTTGGAAATAATCAATTAAAGCATAATAGTACAAGCAATAGCTTAGACAAGGTAGTAAGTAGTTTGAAAAAATGCCTTGAAGAAATGTGGTCTCATGGTGATGGAATACCATTCCATCACCATGAGACCACAATTCTTTGAGGCATTTTTTCAAACAACTCATTGCCTTTTCTATGCTACCACATTTTCCATACACGTCTACCAAAGCATTTTATCAAACTACTCAATTCCTTGCTGCTATGGCTAAAAGCCTAAAGTAGGTGCTTTCCAAGAAACTATGGATGCTTGGAAAATATCTATCAAAGCATAATAGTAAGTAATAGCATAGGCAAGGCAGTGAGTAGTTTTAAAAAATACCTCGAAGAAATGTCATTTCATAGTGATGGAATGCCATTCCATCACCATGGGACCACATTTCTTTGAGGAATTTTTTCAAATAACTCATTGGCTTTTTTATGCTTACACATTTTCCATACATGTCTACCAAAGAATTTTATCAAACTACTCACTTCCTTGTTGCTATGGCTAAAATCCTAAAATAGGTGCTTTCCAACAAACTATGGATGCTTGGAAAAAATCTATCAAAGCATAATAGTAAGCAATAGCATAGACAAGGCAGCGAGTAGTTTTAAAAAATGCCTCAAGGAAATGTCGTCTCATGGTGATGTCATGCCATTCCATCACTATGAGACCACATTTCTTTGAAGTATGTTTTCAAATAGCTCACTGCCTTTTCTATGCTACCACATTTTCCATACATTTCTACTAAATAATTTTATCAAACTACTCACTTCCTTGCTGCTATGGCTAAAAGCCTATAAAAGGTGCTTTCCAACAAACTATGGATGCGTGGAAAAAATATATCAAAGCATAATAGTAAGTTTAACCTATGGATTAGTATGGGTTAACCACACTTGGTCCATGATGAATTGAAGTGTGATTTAGCCACTAAACCTCAATCTTAATAAAATCATTCAATGTAAATTGAAGTGGAAGCCATTAAAGCCTAACATGTTAAACTACAAATTTTTTTTGAAATACCTATTCTAATCCATTGAAACTTTTTCTATTAGGGGATTGGTGTCGTGTTGTGAAATGATGACCCTTTCCTAATCACGTGATTAGTGAGCCTATTTTAGTCAATTATATGGAAGAGAAGCGATGAAACCATTGTGATAAGTGGATGAAAACCTAGTTTATGCTAAAAATGAACATGATGAAAGCTAAGTGACCATGATTTTATGCTAACAATGAACTGATTATGCTATTGCTAAGCTAATCTAAGCTAAAAGATTCAAACCCTAATTTATAAACAAGTTAAGATGGATGCATGGAAACCATTAGTGGAATCTTGAAGCTAATATGAAACTAAAAATTAACTAAATTATACTAAATGTGAATGAGTGATTTTAACAACATGAGTTTTCAATTGAAAGATGGATCCATTTATCTCCAAATAGTGACCTATTTATAGGAAATAAAATGACAAATGAAGGGTTTAGATCAAAAAGATTAATCCATAGTCCAAGATGAAGGAGATGAGAGGCATGGATCATGGATTCTCATCAACGGATTATAATGCATGATGAGATTTTAATCAAGGGTTCACACTTGCCTCAAACAAACACACTTTTGACTTGCTCACACAGATCAAAGGTGACTTGTTCAATAGGTTGAAGGTTAAAACTTGCTTAAAAATCCAAGTGAAAACTTCCCTTTTTTCAAATGATGGAGGAATAAGAATATTCCTTTGGGTGAGGAAAAAGGTAATTTTGCAAATTAAAATAAAGTTTTAATTGTGAAAAAAAGGGGATAAGGAATATTCCCTTTGCTTAGAGGAAAGTTAGATTAATTGCTAATTAAACAAGATTTAATCATGCAATTTAGGGGAATGGAAGAATCTAAAGAGATATTTATTTAATTAAATGATTTAATAAATGGGGGAGAGGTGAAATGATATTTAGTTGAATAACTTAGGGTTATTTAATTAAATAAGATGACTTAGGGAATTAAATTAAACATTTTGATTTATTTAATTTAATGAGATGAAATGTTAGTGTGAAGGGGGATGAATTAATCTGATTAAATTAATTAAGCCAATAGATGAAAATGATGCAATTAATTAAATAGCTAGGATAATTTAATTAATGAAATGAAAAGAGGATGGATTAAAGAGGATATGATGTTAATAAACCTTTTTCGAGTGTATGATATCGATTAGGACATTTTTCGATGTCTATATTTTTCCCCTCTTTGAAGTGAGGTACCTGCTGCTTTGGTTCAAAGAATAATGATTTTTGGATAAAAACTCCTACTTAAATCAAAAAATATATTTTTAAAATTTTTTAGATGCCCCTACGAAAGAATAAAGCCGACTTCCTACCCCCTTGAGAAATCAGGTGGAAATTTCAAGTTTGGTGACTCCTGATAGGCGTAGCAAAGGATTCAACCTAGGATGGGACTTGGTGTGGCGTCAGATGCTATATAAGAGGACACTTTTTTTCGTGGGGACCTGTGATGCTAGTCTCCCTATATCATGATTTTCATGCTTTTGCCTATTGTGATGGGATATCCATTGGTGCAGGGGTGACTCTACTACATATTTGGCCATAGGAGCGTATTGTCATGCTCCGACCCATTGTTTAGATGACTTATGTGGAGCCATATGATCCTGTCATTTGGAGATACAGAGGTGCCATTACCCTTAGGAACACTAGATATATTGGCCTCCTGTATTAGTGATAGGTGATAGATGATATGACAGTTTTCTAGTAGCGCCCATGGCTTCAAATGCCACCATGGCTCGATGATATTCAACAGCTCTATTTTTCCAGGAAGACCTGATACTTGCAGGGTTGAGAGCACCATGTTATTGAGAGATATCTTCCAGACAGGGTAGCCTGACAATTTGGAGAGGTGTAATATAGACCTAATAATACATACAGGGCCATTTTTGTGAGATCGGCCAAACAGGTTCCCACATGGGGACTGACTATCCCAACTCCATAGGTAGTAGAGATTTTTAGATAGTTGGTGGAACAACCTTGGGGATACGATCAGGGACAAGTGATAACTCAGACTATGCCTGCATATGATGCTTGGTTTGTCCCTCCCTGACTATTGGCAAATCTAGTAAGTGTTGCTCCCAGAGGGATACCTAGAGGCAGAGGAGTAGGGAGAAGTAGGAGACAAGATGGCCAGGCTGAGCAAGATGGTCAGGTTTTGAGGGCCCCACCAATTATACAGTAGCAGCCTTTGACAGTTCAGTAGCAACTAGAACCAGCACCACCACCAGATGCTCAGGATGCATAGATATAACAACAACAACAATAGGTGCAAATATTTACTAGTGAGCGAGATCAAGCCCACTAGTAAGTTTTGGTTATTATTGCTGAGTAAGACCAGGCTCAGTAGCAAGTGGTTGCAGTCACAACCGAGAGAGATTAGGGATTACAAAGAGTACATGTTGTGATGGGAGAGAGAGACTAGGAGGTTGCTAGGTGCCAAAAAATTGAGGCGATGATGGTGGCCACTCATGGTTGGACAATTTCAACATGATTGTATAGAGAGGTAGTTACAGATGCTACATATTATAGACAACATTATCATCATGATGTACCAGGGACAGTGAGATAGCCGGATTTTTCACAGCATAGTGACACATGACCATGAGCAGAGGATCTGCCTGAGAGGTAGGTTGGAGAGGGTAACAGCCATCGGGGCTAGCTATTATGTATAAACACTTTTTTATTTTCCCCCCATTATTTATCACAAATATACATTCATGGGATCCTTTTTGATAGCCTTGTGGATATTGTACTTTGGATCAATGTTCATACATTGATCTAGATTTTGTACCATGACACTCATTTTTTGATATACATATATATGATACAGATATGGATGATTCATGCTATGATTTGTTCACTTTATTTCATGTATGGATGTATAAGATATGGATGTATTTACTTTATCGTGTATGGATGCATTATATTTATGCCTATGTGATATGTGATGATCATGATACAGATGGATGCAATGTTATGTTCTTTTTCATTATCTTTTCACGATATGATATAGATGGATGATTATGATATGTAGATGTATGGATGCAAATGGTTATGATATGCAATGATTTAAGATGCCTAGAATAATAAATTATTCATCACAACTTATATGATAATGTAGAATATATGATGTGATATGCAATGACTATGCTAATGGATGTTTTATGATTATGCTATGATTATGAGATGCATGTATGCTGATGGTTTTTGGATGTAGGGTGGATGCATTGATGATGTTTTTTTTTACTATCATGATACCATGTTAGCATGGAGAGAGAATATAAGAATAAAGAATGAATGACCATTGATTATGATGATTGCTTCAAAAGATCCAACAAGTCTATGATCCATCGAGACTTTATTAGGGATGGTGACGAGACAATGAAAAATGTAGGATGAAATGCAAGATGAGGAGATGCTCACACTTCGAGATTGGGATTTTCTATCATTCCTTATTGTTTGATATGACACATAGACAAGATGCATCAAGGTATTGATAACCAGGACAACGTTATATCTAGTGTAATGGACTTTGACTTGAAAAATAGATAGGATAGTTCTTGTTCACACCTTGACATACAGAAACGTCATTGGAATGAAAGTTAGAAGCTTAGAATATATTAGACCAAAGCATATGAAATATTCAACAACATACCCCAAATGACCTTCCTACACACAACTAAGCAAGTATGCGCCAAGATTATTTTACAAAAGTATCAACAAGCATAGAAAATGAAAGATAATGATCGATGCCCCATTCCTTTATCTCTAAATCATTTTTGTTTAGACATCACCAAGAGATCGTTGGAATGGGTCATTAAAAAAAATCATAAGAAAAGATCATAAACAAACAGTTAGTGTTATTTATAGCTCTTTCCTAGTTTAAGTTTAGCTAAGGTGATTTATAATACTGATGTCCATCATAGGAAGGATACATCCTAGGACATGTTGATCAGAGGGTTTTTTGATGTTAGGACAATGATGCTAAGATGAGTCATTACCATAAACTTCATGGACACACTTACCTATGATTTAGACTTTAGATTTTGACTTTTGGGTTCGCACTTTACAACTTGCTATACTTTCTTTCTACTTTATTTTCCAAAGGGTGAAGGTGACAATCATTTATTATGGATGAAGGTTTATTGCGGGTGAAAGAAAGATGGGATGGATGGGTTTTGGATTTTTTGAAATATTTCAATGTTTTTGGTATTTTGAAGATGTTTTAAGGCTATTTTTGGGATTTTTTGAAAGTTTATGTAGATGTTTAGGATTTTTAGATTTTATGAGGTTTTTTAGGGTTTTCTGAGATATTCGAGTCTTTTTAGGACTTTTGAGTTTTCTATTGTTTTTGGATTTTCAATTTTCACATGTTTTTGTGTTTTCAGGAATATTTGGATGTTTAGGGATTTTTTAGATATTCAAATGTTTAGGGGTTTTTTGAGAATTTTTGAGTTTCAACCAAGAACCTAACCTAAGAAACCTATCCTAGGGGCCTCAGGGGATGATCAAAGATAAGCCTTACCTACGTTATACATGCAAAGACCATGTATTTCAACTGACTTGACCTATTTACAAGATGAAGATATGAATAGATGAAAGACACCAGTTTATTATGATGGACTCCTAAAGGATTGACCTAGGGTGTCTCAGAGGCACATTGATGATGGCCTTGCCTATGTTCAAGCTCAGAGACCCATAGTTTGACAAAGGGACTCTGTTTTTTTTATTTTCGATGTTTTACCTTTTTATGGTTTTTTGATGTTTTATGGATGTTTTGGATTTCCTTTAAAAACATTTGAATGTTTTTGGATTTTCGCTATACAAGATTTTGCAAATGTTTTTGGATTTTTCTAGATAAGATTTTATGAATTTTTTTCAGATTTTATGATAAAATTTTGAGGAAAACGATACCTATACCACAATGTTGATGTCAAATTATGGGGTATAAGACATGGATCAAGAGTTATTCGAAAACAAGAGTGCAATAACCTGTCCCTAGTGTTTAGCAATTCTTCATAATGAAATGTATAACCAAGATAGGTAATGTGTATGCATAGATTTTGGCAGAGTTTTAACATGTTAGATATGGGCTATGGGACTTCATGAGATAAATTGGTAAAGAGCTTGTCAAAAAATTTCCATGAGTAGAGTTGAAGTATACGTGGAATCTTTGTCAAGATTAAGATAAAGTGGAATATCTGGATAAATTTAGATTGGATGGATGGAGGGAGCATTGGTTTTATCATGACAGGGATGAGATGCTTCTATCTAAGAAGGATCATATAGATGCTCCATTATACTCATGATGCCTTTTTACTAGGTTTTCATCATAGTACTTGCCCAAAGTGCCACCATAGTGTTTTTCATTGGAGGACGATTTTTATCTTTACAATTTTCAATCCTTTTCTTTATTTTTTTAGATTTTTATCATTTTTATCATTCTTTTATTTGTTGAGATCTATTTTCTGGAAATGTTAGCCTCATGTTGAAACCACTTGGTGGTACTGATATGGAGGGCACTATCATAATATTCCAACAATACCTTGTTTGAAGAAGTTTCTTTGCTAAGATATGAGCACTTGAATGCAACCTTGAAGAACTTTGATCTGCCTTGTGGATACAAAAATTAACCTTGTTTATGTGTGCACATCATGATAAAGTTCCTTCAAAATCCTTATAACGAAGGGTAGATTCCAAAACATAGTCAATGCGATAATTGGATATTGTGAATGGAATGTATGGTGTCATGTATGAAGGAATATCAGATGGATTGGTTGATAGTTTGGAACCTTTGACTCTACAAACTTGGGAAGATGGGTGATGATGGATGGGGATGGAGGTTTTCATGGACTTAGGACCAACCACTGGATATACTTTTTTCCTTGCTTGAGAAGCTTGCTTTTGCTTTTGATGGATACATTTCCTGTTTTTATTTTTCCCCATAGTTTCTTTGACTAATGGAGTTTTGGAGGGATGATTTTCTTTATTTTTCTTTGGTATCCATTTGTACTTGACGTATCCTTTTTTCTTTACTGCTTCATTTTCTTTGATTATCTTCATATTTATTTGATAGGAATTCTTCTTTTTGCGTTGGTCCCAATTTGCATGAGATGATGGGTGAATGCCAACTCATGATATGACTATTTTTAGTTTTGACAATATTTTCATCATAAGGATCCTTTGTGCCCCATATGTTGATGTTTTTTGTAGAAAAAATTTCCCCTGGAGTTGTGAAGGTATTATCAATATGTAATCCTTTTCCATGATAATGTATCCTCTGATCCATAGCCACTGAATATGACTTTTCATGAACACATGATATTGCTACAGGTTCCTTCTATTCAGAAATATGAACTGTTTGCTCTAATTCCATGACGTCATTATCTATTGATACTATTTCAAAAGATGTTGATGCTAACTCAAAATATGTTGATGATTCACAATCACTATAAGAATCATGAATCTCAATTGTTTCTTTCTCTTGTGTTGGAATGTCAAGAAAGGGAGACTCTTGTTTTGGATGAATAATGTCTATATGTCTATCAAAAAGAAACATCTCAAGGGTGATATCGGGGACATATTTGGAGTTTATAATGGTTTGGAAGATGTCCCTTAGCTCTTGGTAAAACTTTGGGGATAGGGGTTCTTGTTCTTGATTTCATTTAGAATAACTTTCGTTATCCTCAAGAGTCTCCTCTTGACATGATCCTTGGGTGGATGATATATCATGGTAAAATATTTTTTGCAATAGTCAATGGGTATGGGTGTGATAATGGATATTTCTTGCTCGTTTGGAACTTCTTCAACATTCCCAATCATTGAGTCATATGTGGGAGGGATATCACAATTTGATATCCACTTGATGTCATTGCAATATAAAATAGTTCTAAACATTGTTGATGGGTTTGAACTTTGTTTTAAAATAGTGTGTTGATGCATGTCTAATTCCTCATAAACAATGTGAACATGTGCCAATGTGGTATCCTGGGTATTGTTTGAAGTTGATACCTTTGTCGAATCTTTTGCTTTTCCATGATCAGGCATAGGTTCATGCAAATTTTCATATTTTCATTCCCAAATTTTTGATCGAACTCAATGTCTCTTTGTTCAGTAAGATCCTATATTAGATGTTTCAGCCTAAAACAATTTTGTGTGCTATGACCTTTGTACCGGTGAAATTCACAAAATTGATCTTCTCTATAGATAGGAGGTTTGATTTGTGGCTCTTGATAGTTTGATAAATCTAGGAGTGTGATAAGATTAGACTGTATCAACCTCTTTAACACTTCTTCCATAGGTTCCCCTAAGGGAGTGAATTGTCGCTTAGGAGCATTATTTGTTCTTTGTTGTTCATATTGAGTGTTTACAATGTTGATCATTGGTTGATTGTTTGGTGGTTGTGCATATAGTTATTGTGTGTTCATGGAATGGGTGTTTTCTTGTCTAGGAGCAGTTAAGACCACCTTTGCATCAACAACACCATCACTAGTAACATTTTTGTTCTTGGCCCAATAGCGGGGATTTTCATTAAAACTACTAGATGGGCGGTTGTCTTTATACACTTGTGTGTTTCCTTATGAGATTAGGGCTCTCTCGATGTTGAGTGCTCAAGGGACAAGCTTTTCATAAGATGT
Source organism: Sequoia sempervirens (assembly GCA_007258455.2). Taxonomy (NCBI): domain Eukaryota; kingdom Viridiplantae; phylum Streptophyta; class Pinopsida; order Cupressales; family Cupressaceae; genus Sequoia; species Sequoia sempervirens. The sequence goes on from VDFB02346483.1 coordinate 231,840, forward strand.
GATGCATTGCATTTGTAGGAGTAAATGGTGACTCCTCAACACCCCCAAGATCAGTTGCAACCAAAACCACTTCCACAAGAGAGAGAATGGCAAGAAAGCTTGCTTCACAATGCAAGATTGATTGATTGCTTGATTACAAATGTACATGAGATTCCTTGCTTATATGGGCAAGGTTGAGAGATAGGTATGAATATGATGTTGACAAATGTCATGATCCTATGACATGAGACAACCAACAACCTAATCACCTAGGAAATGATGCATCCTATCTAGATAAGATAAGTTCTAGATAAGCCAACTAAGCCTTCTAGAAAGAATCTTTTACCTAAGTAAACTTAACCATGTGAATATGTCCCCTAATTTACCTAGTGGATGAATTAGCTAGGTACAAGACAATTATTCACACCAACACCCCCCATTAAGTGCAACTTAGGGAGAAGATTATTATGCAAACTATGCAAAGACTATGACTATGGGTCTCGGCTACTAGGCCATGTTAGATACCCATTTACAATGCAAATGCAAACAATCTCTCACAAGCGGAGAAAAGGAGAAAACCCACTGGGACAAAACTCCTCTCCAAAAGAGAGAAAACAAAACAAAACAAACACGATGTATCAAGGACTCAATGATACCCCCCAAGGACAACATGCATCATGTATATACAATAAATTACCCCCCCATAAGAAGGAAGTAGAGAGATAAGATATCCCCCCCATGATGAAGAAGCTCCAGTGTTGATGAAGAATGCCTAAAAACAAAAGATGACCCAATGTCTGCAAGCAACACATCTCCCCTTGGGAAGAAAGAAATCCATAAGCTGATGATGAAGCCACTCCATGTCCAACTGAAAGGAGGAAGCATGAATGCTCATGTATGCCTCTGAAAACTGATGAAGATCCTCCAAGCTTGAATGAGCCACAACATAATCATAGTCAAACTGAGCCAAGAAACATGACAAATCAAGTGATGGAGGAGACTCATGAATGTCAATCTCCAAAGACAAAGAAGATGGGATAACAGTTGTACTAAAACTGTCATCAAAGAGGAGAGAAATCCCCTCAAGTGTGTCCTCCAAATCTGCAGTATGAGACTCTATGAACAAGTTAGAAATCCCTGTCAAATACTCATCCCACAAAGCAAGATCTGAAAAACTATGATCATCCTGCTGAATAGAAGCATCAATGGCTGAAGGAGCAGGAGGTGGAGGAGTAGGAAGCTCAACACTGGTCTCAAGAATACCAAGGTGTAGATGACCAAACTTCTCCTCACTATCATGATTCACACTCAATGGAGTGTGTGATGCAGTCAATGGAACATTATCATCTTCTGAAGCAAAATGTGAAAAGGAATATACAGGAGATGAATGATCAACCATCCCGATTCTACTGATTAAATATTTGTGAAAAGTTTGGTATTTGTGAAAAATAAAAATAAAAAAAATTAAAAAAAATCAAAATCTATGGATTATTCCACAGTATCACAGAGTTCAGGTACTTCTGTACCTGTTGTACCTGTGGGAGTACCTACGTCTGCCACGCGGGCCCCGGTCCCCACTACCTATGGCTCCCACACACTCCTACCGGCGGCCGTTTTCTCCTCCACTGGTGGCCAGTCAAAAAAAATTTGGCGTGCTTCTGCGTTTACTGGCCAATCAAAATCCAAAGATTCCGCGAACCCCGTGATGACTGATTGGACGTCAAGTTTAAGTCATAAAATTTCAGCATATTCTTTGGCAACGGCGGGATATTCTGTTTTGATGGGCCTAAAGACATCAAATTTAATCATGTAAATTGATGATGTTAGCATAGCGTCAGCGTGACGTCAGCACTGCTTTGAAATTTTTTGCCCCCTCACGGATTGCATTTTCATTTTTGCAGTCGAACTTTGAAGCTCAATATCTCAGTCATTTTGACTCATTTTTTTGAGCAATTTTTTTTTATTTGGGCTAGAATTTCGTGCTCTACGAACTGGTGCAATCAGTTTTTTTTTTTGGTGCCTGGATTTTCTAGAATTTGCAGATTCTCACAGGTGTTGCTGCTTCGTCCTCATTTTGGGAACTTCAGGAGCTCATAACTTGCTCCTACGGTAACATTTTGGGGTGCAATTTTTTTTGAAAGTGCATGATTTTTCTTGTACTTTTCAATGGTATGATTAGATTGATCTCATTTTGTACCAAAAATTTTACTTGATACTGTGGCCTATTTTGGCATTTGTAAGCACTAAGATCAAGTCTACACGAGATGAATGATCAACCATGTGGGAGTAATGGTGACTCCTCAACACCCCCAAGATAAGTTGTGACCAAAACCACTTCCACAAGAGAGAGAATGGCAAGAAAGCTTGCTTCACAATGCAAGATTGATTGATTGCTTGATTACAAATGTACATGAGATGCCTTGCTTATATGGGCAAGGTTGAGAGATAGGTATGAATATGATGTTGAAAAATGTCATGATCCTATGACATGAGACAAACAACAACCTAATCACCTAGGAAATGATGCATCCTAGCTAGATAAGATAAGTTCTAGATAAGCCAACTAAGCCTTCTAGAAAGAATCTTTTACCTAAGTAAACTTAACCATGTGAATATGTCCCCTAATATACTTAGTGGATGAATTAGCTAGGTACAAGACAATTATTCACACCAACAACATTTTCAAGTGGAACGATAGATCTAGATCTAGATTTTCTATGATAATGCCCACTTGTTTTTCATCAGGAAGTGGCCACTTGCTTTTACTAGCTCTTTGTCTCCACCGTTGCAATAAATTGGCAAAAGATTCTCCCTTGTTCTGTATAAGAGTGTACAACTCTTCTAGGCTTACATCCATGTCAATATTAAAGGAGAAGTGATCGATGAATTTATCAATGATTTCTTGAAAAAATTTAATACCTAGAGACAATTGAGAAAACCAGTCCATGGCTAGGCCTATTAAACTTTGTGGGAAGAGGTGCATTAATTAAGAATCATTATAGGCCACCTCCATGCACATGACATTGAATTATTTGATGTGGTCTATAGGATTTCTCCTCCCTTTGTATTTGTCAAATTTGGGGATTTCAAAGTTAGGAGGGAACAATACCATTGCAATGTTTCAATCAAATGGATATGGACATAGTTTCTATGTATGGGGCTTCTTTTTCTTTCCTATTTGAAGGTCCTGCATTTCTTGAGATAGTGCCTTAAATTGTGATGCTAGATCGTCTAGAAGGTTTGGTGGAGGAACATATGTTGGGATGGTGGATGGGTTGTATGTGGTATTTTGATATGATAAGGTGTTGTATGGGGTGTATGATGGTGTAGGATATTGTGAAGTTGATTGTGTTGGAGGCATATATGTTCCCAACGTGTTTGGGTTGATGTTGTTTTGTTGAAGGTTATAGTATAAACCCTATTGTTGCATGATCAATTGTTGTTGTTGTTTCTATTGTTGTGTTGCTAAGGTAGCTTGATGAGTTTGCTATTGTTGTTGCACTGCTAAGGCTTCTTATTGTTTTGATGTGCTACTTAGGTTGCTTGATGTTGTTGTTGTGCTACTAAGGCTGCTTGTTCTTGTTGTGCTAGTAAGGTTGCTTGTTGTTGCTATTGTGCTACTAAGGCTGCTTCTTGTTGTTATTGTACTACTAAGGCTACTTTTTATATTTTGTTTTGTTGGACGACTTGATGATAAGCCTTTTGTGCTTGTTGTAAAGATAAGGCATGTTCTTTCAATGTAGGATCGATTAATTTTTGAGACATCTTTGATGGGTTTTGGGTGTTTATGTTTTGAGTGGGTAGCAGATTATTGATGAGAGGTTGAGGGTTTCCTTGGTTCAACATTCCTTGGAAGATGGTGGATTGAGATGGAGGAATGTAAGTTTTAGGTCCCATTTGATTTTGCATGGTGAGAAGGACCGTCGGGAAAGATAATAATGCCATTGGATATTGTGACATGGTAATGGCACATTCAAACCTTGTAACTAATTGAAAGGGTTTCATTGATCGATGGGTAGGGGGTTCTCTTGTTGTATTTGAGGTGTGATCAAGGTATTACCTTGGTTGATGGGATTTGTAACCAAGGTGTTGTTTTGATTTGGATCGATGATGGATGGGTTTGATGTGGATGGTGGATTGATTTGAGTAGCTTGGGTAATCACTTGTTTCGATGTGTCAATGAGGTTGTTCGAACCACTTGTCAAGGTTTGAATTTGTGTGAGAGTGTTAACTTTCCCTTGTTTTCTTGCTTGAGGTACTTGGTTCACATTAACTTACCTAACATTAGGCATACTTGGGGTATTTGTGATGATGTATGAAGATGGTTGTGCTCAAGATGTCAAGATTGTTGTGGCATCATGGAATGTTAGTGGTTTTACAAAGGTTGGTATCCAACTTGTGTCTTGGGGAAGGTTGGTGGTAAATGGAATGGTTGTTTTGTGAATACCCAAAGTTGTGTTTGTTCCTAGACATGAAGTAAGACCAAGGTTGGTTCCTATCCTAGTTGCAAGACTAGATGTTAAGGGTTGACTTGGTACAAGGGATGGAGTTAGTTGAATCGTAGATGAGGTCAATCCTTGTGTTAATGATTGTGCAACAAAATATGGGGAAATTGAGTCACATTTTCTAAGGCTTGATGTTCCATGATTTCTTCTCTGGTAATTCCAAATGGTTTTTTCATGATGTCTTCTATCTCATATGGTCCTAATGGAGATGAAGATTGTTGCAATGGGGTAGCATGACTTCTCAAATCAAATTCTTGAGGATTTGGGTCACTGATGGTAGATGAGATTTTGGTTTTCTCCATGATTCTCATGTTTTTTGATTTTGTTGTAACCATAGATTGTGGGTTAATGATGGGAGAGGTGTGTTGAGATTTGTAATGTTTGAACTCTCTAGTTGACTCAAATCTAGGTAGAAGGGATGCTTTAAGTATTTTTGGAACAATGATGATAATGGGGGATGAAAAGGTGGATGATGTGGGAAGTGACCTTTGCAAACATTTTGGGACAACACTTTTGATTTGATTTTTATGAACTTGGAAATCTTTAGGGTAGACTTGTGACTTCAAGACAGACTAGTCCAAAAGTGATAACTAACTTAACCAAATGCATGGAAAAGTATTCATTTCACATACAAAATAGCCAATTTAGGGTTTGGTTTGATAGATGTTCAAGTCACAAAGTGTTTGGTGTATTCAACTTTTTTGCAAAGGTAGGTGTTCAGTGGAGGATAAAATTTTGATGAGAGGGTGAATGAGATGTTGGCCCAATGTTCACTTAAAGTGAACCTTTTTTTTCTAAGACCAAGGTAGCAAGAAAAATGCTATACCTCTATAGTAATAATGACTCCAAGAACTCAATAATTTTAGTAAAATAAGGCTCAAATGATTTTGAAAAAGTGAGACTCGATGATTTTGCATAATGGATCTCAATGATTTTGGACTCAATGTTTGCAATGTTTTTCCTTGTCTCAATTTTCTTGTGTTTAGGGAATCAATGATTTGAACATACATCAATGTGGGGTGTTCATTTGATTTAATCTTAGATTAATGAGGTTATTTTTACCACAAACACTTGTATTGGTTATGTTTTCAAAATAAATGTTTATGTCAAAAACATCATAACTTTCACAATTTCCATTTCGTGAAAATCATGAGGTTGAAGCCATAATTTCCTATGTTGTCTTTGAAAAGTATGGATTTTGATATAAGTCAACATATTTAGAAATCTCTAAGGGTAGAATCCTTAGGACAAGCAGTAATATCAAAGATTTTTTCAAGAGGTATCCATATTTAGGCCAAAGTGTTTGAAATTTTGAGGAAGATAGTGGATGTTAGTTTTTGTATCGTTTTGAAACCAAGAAAAGCGTTAAATTGACTCACAATCATTTAAAATTCTAGGATAGAAATGGCAATATTTGTTGAGTCCCCACTTGGATTTCCCCAAACACTAGACAATGCGAATAGTTCAAAATTTGGTGACATTGGCTCCCCTCCATGACACACTTCTCAGGACCACCAAATCTCAAAATCCTTAAAATTGAGAGATCAAAAGGATTTTTTCTATTTCTACAATGGAATAGTACAAATGTGGGGTGGCTTCAGAGTGACCAATCTTGCACCAACAAATATTTTAGGATTTTGGATTGCTAAACAAATGGGTTGTAGTAAATACTTTCATTTGAGGTGGCCATACACATGGCAAGATTAGCTCAAGATTATGGAGAATCAAGAGGCCGACCAGTCCTTTCCCTAAGGAAGGATTTTTATGTATCATACAGATACTATGGGTGAGACTTGCTGATATGACACATCTACACCTATTGTTAATGACTTTCATCACAACACATTTTTATATAGAGATTGGAAGAGCTTGGCATTAGCCTATTACCGCTTGAGTCATTCCCTTGGAGTGAGTACTTTTTCCCACCAAGGCAGACTCTCTAAAGATAAACAATAGTGAGAAAGTACATCTATAGTTCGGTCATCTTTGCTTGCATAAACAAAGAGAGAACACACACTATGCCTTTTTCTCACACTCGCAAGGGGGTTTAGTTTTAATCCAAAATAAAATATGTAGGTGATTTTGCAAAGTGTTAAGGAATGTTTCTATTTCTCAATATTGCCAAATGGTGCAAGAGAATTGCATATGAATCCACTAACAATGTTGACAATAAAAAAACATAGCAAATAGTTATAAATTTTAGTTTCCTTCAAATCAGTGATGAGTTCGTTTTAAGCACCAATTAAAAAATGAAGTTGTCTTGTTCAATTTTAAGCCCAAATAAAATGATGATGTGAAGGTTCAATTTTATCCAAATTTGAATGTTCATTTTAAACCCAATTGAAATTTAGTTTTCCTAAGATTGTAAGTTTTAAAACCTAATGGAAATTTAGTGGTCCTAAAACATAACCCAAAGCAACATATGATGGGTTATAATTGCCCCAAAAGTGTTGAAACACTTGTTACAATTATAAGATTTAAAGACAAGAATTCTTTTTCTTCAATTAAGTGCTCTATGCTCTTCAAACCTGCAATCCATAATCCAAATTTTTGGATTAAATCAAGAAAAAAAAGATGTTAGGGTTAGATAAATGATTAAGCATTTAAACCCTAAAACCTAGACTAAGTTGCAATGCGATTTGACTTTAGATGCAAAATTAGAAAATTTAACTCAACCAAAATTGAAAAAAACTTATACCATTGCATAGAGCATGAAATTCTACCCCATTTAAAAAAAAAAGCTTCTAAAAAGACCTCTATATGACCAAGCTATGACCATTTTAGGATGGACTATAAAATCAAGAAAATGATAGTGTCACTATATTAATATAGCAACACTTTTTTCAATTATAGCAACGCTTTTGCAAAAGTGTCATTTTGGTGAATAGTAGTGTCACTCTGGTGAATAAGGGTGTCACTCTATTGAAAAATAGCATCACTGTAGCTTCCAAAAGCGTTGCTCCAGCCCAAAAACTTGCAACTCATAGAATTTTGAAGAGAAAATCATCAAGAAAAGTTAGTAAAGCCCACTGTGAAGCACCAAAATGTGATGTATTGATTAGTATGGGTTAACCACAGTTGATCCATGATGAATCAAAGTGATATTTAGCCACTAACCCTCAGTTCCAATAAAATCATTTAATGTAAATCGAAGTGGAAGTCATTAAAGCTTAACATGTTAAACTACAAAAGCTTTTGAAATACCTACTATAATCCATTGAAACTTATTCTATTGCGGGATTGGTATTGTGTTGATGTGAAACAACAACCCTTTCCCAATCCCATGATTAGTGAGCCTATTTTAGTTGATTCTATGGAAGAGAATCGATGAAAACCTAGTTTATGCTAAAAATGAACATGATGCAAGCTAATTTGCCATGATTTTATGCTAAGAATGAACTGATTATGCTATTGCTAAGCTAAAAGATTCAAACCCTAATTTATAAACAAGCTAAGATGGATGCATCAAAGCCATTAATGGAAGCTTGAAGCTAATATGTAACTAAAAATGAACTAAAATATGCTAAATGTGAGTAAAGTATGAGTGATTTCAACATGAGTTTGCAATTGAAAGATGGATCCATTTGTCTCCAAATAGTGACTTATTCATTGGAAAGAAAATGAGGAATGAAGGGTTGAGATCAAAAAGATTAATCAATGGCCCAAGATGAAGGAGATGAGAGGCATGGATCATGGATTCTCGTCAACAGATGAGAATGCATGATATTTTAATCAAGGGTCCACACTTGCCTCAAACAAACACACTTTTGACTTGATCACACAGGTCAAAGGTGACTTGTTCAACAGGTTGAAGGTTAAAACTTGCTTAAGAAGCCAACTGAAAATATCCCTTTTTCAAATGATGGAGGAATAAGCATATTCCTTTGGGTGGGTAAAAAGACAATTTTACAAATTAAAATAAAGTTTTAATTGTGCAAAAACAAGGATAAGGAATATTCCATGGGAATATTCCTTTTTCTTATAGGAAAGTTAGATTAATTGTTAATTAAACAAGATTTAATCATGCAATTTAGGGGAATGGAAGAATTTAAAGAGATATTTATTAAATTAAGTGATTTAATAAATGGGGAAGATGTGAAATGATATTTAATTAAATAACTTAGGGTCATTTAATTAAATAAGATGACTTAGGGAATTAAATTATTTACATTTTGATTTATTTAATTTAATGAGATGAAATGTTAGCCAGAAAGGGGATGAATTAACCTGATTAAATTAATTAGGCCAATAGATGAAAATGATTCAATTAATTAAATAGCTAGGCTAATTTAATTAATGAAGTGAAAAAAAACATAAATTAAAGGGGAAATGATGTTAATAAACCTGCTTTGAGTGTATGATATCGATTATGACATTTTCAATGTCTACAGTAAGCAATAGCATAGACAAGGCAGTGAGTAGTTTGAAAAAATGCCTCAAAGAAATGTGGTCTCATGGTGATGGAATGGAATTCCATCACCATGAGACCACATTTCTTTGAGGCATTTTTTCAAATAACTCATTGCCTTTTCTATGCTACCACATTTTCCATACATGTCTACTAAAGAATTTTATCAAACAGTACACTTGCTGCTATGGCTAAAAGCCTAAACAAGGTGCTTTCCAACAAGGTATGGATAGGGAAAATAGTAAGCATGATTTTAAGAAATATATAGTTCTATAAGTTCTCAAAATTTTGTTCCTTATCTGATACATTATATGCCATGATGTGCATCATTATGGTAGTTTATGTGATTGAATAATTTTTTGTTTTATTTTTAGATGTTGCAAGTGGAAACATCTCTAGATGTTTAGAGCGTAATGGAGCTTGTATTTTATACTTCAATAGAATCCTTGATGCCTCTCATGGGGGTATGTTGCATATTACTAAATTTTAATTTAATACTTTCGTTGGTATATCCATTAGTTAGTGAAAAATCAAACCATTATTGATTCATAGTTTAATTTCTCTTTGGATAGTTTCTATAGGGCTTCAACATGCCACAACATGGGAATGCAAATATTTTTCTTGATGAGAATGATTTCCAGATGGAAATAAGTGATTATTTTGTTAAATATATCATTTTATAAGGTAATTTCTTTAATTGTTATTGTTATTGTAACAAATAAGGATTGACTAAGAACTAAACCCTAGGAGGAGCACTAGGAGCACTCCTCGACCTTACAATAAATGAGTGACACTTATCACCGTCTACCCAACAAGCTAAGGGAAAGAGTTTATTTCGAGAGCATGAAGGGCAACGAGTTTTGATTCTAGGGCCCTTTGTTGTATGCCTATATGGAATTCTTGTAATACTATATGGCTATTTTGTATATATTTTACACTTATATCGACATATATTGATGTATGCCTACATGGCTATTTGGTTAATACAAATATTTTTTTATTGATCTTGTCCATATTTGCATTATAAATCCACGGTTCAATAGATATGAGTTACATGTATTCAAGTGTATACTTTACAACTTATGTGTATACTTTGTGAGTTACGCGTATGGACCAATGTAAACTTTGTGACTTACATGTTTTCATGTGTATACCTTGTATTCATGCATATTATTTGTATTAATGCGTATACTATGTATTCATGTGTATACTTCAATTCTTATGTGTATTTGAGTAATTGTGCTTCACTTATTCACATGTATGCTTGGCTTCTTCAAATGTATACTTATTAATTGGTTAGCCCTAGTATTGCTTTTTTCTATCCTTAATGATTCGTCTTGAATATTTATTGATTGATGCTAAACAACTTCAATATTTCCAAAAAAGATTCACCAACGATGTATTATTTACTTATGTGCTAATTCACTATGGAATCCAAGGAATAATTTAAAAGGGATAAATCTAGGAGGAGAGGGAAGATAGATATTTATAGTGTAACCTATTGTACCTTCTCTATACAAACCTCTAATGGATCTTGTCTACTTTGCTATTCTGTTTTCTATTTTTTTTATCCCATTTTCATAGGTGGATCATCACTCCTTTCAATTTTTTCCTTCTCCTATTCTAGGTCCTCACCTCTGCTTGTGGTACTCTAAAATAAGCTCTAGTTTTTGGTGGGAACCCACTAAGATTCAATTTCTTTTTAGATGTCTGAGTTGGTTAAACATAGCTCATAGTGATTTAACATGTTTGGATGCAAAAGAGGACCATTCCTAGTGTAAACATACCCATTTGGATGTGTTGGAACAATCTGTTTGGTCATACGAGTTGTAGAATGAAAGTTGCACGACTTTGCAACTTTGCACTACTTGTATTTGACAACTTTTCCCTCAACTGAAAAGTATTCACCATAGGAAAAAAACTCTAAGATAGAAAAAATTGAGATATGTTATTGTAGAGGGGCCCAACGCGATCTTGTAGCCTCAGACGAATATTTTGTAAGCGTCATAGTTTTCGAGTAACAACCCACCAAATATTCTTGCCCTTTTACAATTTGGACTCTAAAGGGATTACACCGCATGAACATAGCTCAAACTTATTCAGCATGTTTGTGTGTGAAATAGGACCATGTATAGTGTAAAAACACCCATCTAGACATGTTGGAATAGTTTGTTTGGTCACACAAGTTGCAGAACTAAAGTTGCACCACTTTGCAACTTTACATTGCTTGCATTTGACAAATTTTTCCTCAACTAAAAATTCATCACCATGGGAAAACACCACTGAGATAGGAAAAACTGAGAGAGGTTATTGTAGAGAGGCCCAACGCAATATTGTAGCCTTAGACAAAGATTTTGTAACCATCACGGTTTCTGAGTAATAGCATGTCAAATATTGCAACCATTTTGCACTTTGGGCTCTTAAGGGATCAAGCCAATTGAACATTGATCGGAATGATTCGACGTGTTTGGGTGTGAAAGAGGACAATTACTAGCTTAAATTTTCCCATATGAATGTGTTGAAATAGTTCATTTGGTCACATGAGTTACAAAACAAATGTTGCACCACTTTGCAACTTTACACTGCTTGCATTTGACACTTTTTTGATCAAGTGAAAACTAGATACCATGAGAAAATGACTCCAAGAAAACAAAAACTGAGAGAAATTATTATAGAGGGTCCCAATGCAATCTAGTAGCCTTAGACAAAGAGTTTGTAATTGTCACAATTTCTCAGTAATAGCCCGTCAAAGATTGCAACCATTTTGCACTTTGGACTCTTAAGAGATCAAGTTGGTTGAATGTAGCTTGGACTGATTCAGCATGTTTGGGTGTGAAAGAGGACCATGTATAGTGTAAAAATACCCATCTAGATGCATTGGAATAGTCCATTTGCTCACACGAGTTGCAAAATGAAATTTGCTCAACTTTACAAATTTACACTGCTTGCATTTAACACTTTCCATCAAGTGAAAATTGTACACCACAAGAAAATGACTCTAAGATAACAAAAACCAAGAGAGGTTATTGTAGAGGGGCCGTATGCAATCATGTAGCCTTATATGGAGAGTTTGTAAGAGTTTTGAGGCATGCAAGTAGGAACTAGAAGAAATCCAACATGTAAAGTCCATTTAGGAATGACGGTGATGAGACGGCGATCCACATGTGGCGGTCCACAAAGACAAACTCGTCTAACATTTTCTCTTAGTCATTTTTCCTTAGATAAGTTTAGAAGGTAGGGGAGGGCATAGATTCCACATCACAGGCATAGGAGAAGGTGCGACTGTTTCCAATTGACAATCAGGTGAAGGAAGGCCATAGACAACAACCTAGAAAGAAAGGTCTGTAGGGCACATAAACTTTGGTTTTCATTTCATGAGGGTGTAGGAGGGAAGTGACCCAAGTAGAGCTCACAGCATGGGCACACAAGGCCCTTCACTCATTTGGCATGACAAAGGAGGCAGGGCGGTCCATAGATGGACCCCCATGGATGTCAGCCCACACAAATTTTTTACCTTTGGTGCTTTCGTTTTGAAACCCGAGATCGAGTAGTGGACTGCAGGATTTGAGTGTAGGAAAAAAGATTAACTTTTCCCTTTAGTGATTAGAATTTAAAATGACAGTGAATAGTGACCACCAGCTCGTAGGGGACAACCCACAAGGCATGAATTGGTTTATTTTCACTCAACAAAATCTGGGAATGACTAACAAGGAAGTGGGATCCATGATGCAAGGAGGAGCTTTGGCTTGGATGCTGTAGAATGGAATCCACGAGTAGGCGAGCTGCGAGCAACAACCCACAAGGAATGTTTCACATGCTAGGACTTGGTATGATTTGGTCACCCAATAGAAGTGGCTCTAGAGGGACTCGTGATGTGGGATGCAAGGCAAGCCATTTGAGAGCGGTTGCGAGATGGTAGCCGCCTGCATGTGGTGGCCCGTAAGAGATGACCCATGTGGAATGACTTAAACATTTGCACATTGGTCAAAGGTAATTTTGGCGGGATCTAAGATACAAAATGTAGGGAAAGAATGGTTGTTTGCTAATGACGTTAATGACACAGCCGCCCATGAGCAGTGACCCATAAGAACAGACCTGCAAGGAGTCAAAGAATTGGGTTTCTATTTGAAGTTTGGAAGTTAATGTTTTCATAGGGATGGGGATGAGGGGGATGTGGGCTAGAGAGGAGTTGATGTTTTACAAAGAACAACCATGGTGGGGCAAGATTCCACATTGTTTCAAAGGGTGTTGTTTGAATGTTCTAACGAAGTTTGGAGTGATTTTTGGTGTGGAGTTACTAGCCAAGATAGTCACTGAATGTAGTTCTGGGGTTTTCTTTATGATTTTTTAATTCATTTAAAACCCTTACTCATAAAAGATGTCTTTTGAAAATCTAGTGGTGGACTTACCTGGAAGTTACACAGAAGTTTGATGATGATTTGGATACTAGGTCGAGCAATTTAAATGTAGGCATAGGATGTTCGATCACCATTTTACAATCTAATAATTGAAAACTTGGTTGATGAAAATGACAAGTTAGAGGGCTATTTATAGGAAAAAGTTCATTAATTATCTACATTAAATCTGAGTATGGTGGATGATGGGTTAGCTAGGCATGAAGTCCAATGGGAAGGGCGGAGCCCACAAGGTGGAAAGACCTTAAGGCTTCACCGTCAGTGAATGATTGAAGGATGATGGCAGGGAAGGGAACGAGACCCATCAAGCAGGCATATGTCCCTAGTCATCCAAATTTTAAACAATTATCAGAAGACAATGCCACAAAAGTGGAAGCCCGCAGCTATAGCTAGAGGACACTAGAGCAAAAGGCTAAGGGAAGTCTACATGGGAAACCCCGCAAAGGCCAAAGACTTAGAAAATTTTAGGGTGGTGAATTATGGTCGACTGAGAATGATGACTTTAGGGATCCTGACCACTTGAAGCTCAAAACTAGGGGCACGTATAATGAGGCAAATGCAAAAAGTGACCTGGTGAAGGAGAAAGGAGAGAGGGTCCTCATTCTGAATGGGGCATGTGTGTTATAGGCCCAACAATATGGAGAGAAGAGGAGTGAGGTACGAAGATAGATGATGGTTGAGGATCCAATGTATAGTGTAGAGGGCTGAGAATTAAGGGTATATGGTTGAGGGATTAGGGTTAAGGGTAGAGGGTATTGGGTAGAGGGTAGAAGTTTTAAGGGTTTAGGGTTGAGGGTAGAAGGTTTAGGGTATACGTTTGAGGTTATATAGTTGAAGGATTAGGGTTGAGGGTCCAATGTATAGGGTAGAGGGTTTAGGGTTTAAGGATTGACGGTTGAGGGATTAAGGGTTGAGAATTGAGTGTGAGGATTTAATGTATAGGGTAGAGGGTAGATGGTTTAAGGGTTTAGGGTTTAAGGGTTGAGGGTTGAGAGTTTAAGGTTGAGGGTAGAGGGTTGAGGGTTTAGGGTTGATGGATTAGGGTTGAGGGTCCGATGTATATGGTAGAAAGTATAGGGGTTGAGGGTTGAGGGTAGAGGGTTGAGGGTTGAGGGATTAGGGTTGAGGGTAGATATTTGAGGGTATAGGGTTGGTGGTTTAGGGTATTGGGTTTAGGGTATAAGGTTTAGGGATTAGGGTTGAGGTTTGAGATTATTGGGTTGAGGGTAGAGGGTAGAAGGTTTAAGGATTGAGGGTTTAATAGTTTAGGGTTAAGGGTTTAGGGTTGAGGGTAGAGGGTTTAGGGTATAGGTTTGAGGGAATATGGTTGAAGGATTAGGGTTGAGGGTCCAATGTATAGGGTAGAGGGTATAGGGGTTGAGGGTTGAGGGATTTAGGGTTGAGGGTTTAATGTATAGGGTAGATGGTTTAAGGGTTGAGGGTTGAGGGTTTAAGGTTGAGGGTAGAGGGTATAGGGGTTGAGGGTTTAGGGTTTAATGGTTGACAGTAGAGGGTAGAGGGTAGAGGGTTTAAGGGTTGAGGGATTAGGGTATAGAGTTTAAGGGTAGAGAGAGAGAGATAGAGGGAGTTAGTGAGAGAGAGAGACCTAAGATATGTAGAGGATAGAGGGTTTAAAGGTTAAGGGTAGAGGGGAGAGGGGAGAGAGATAGAGGTAGTGAGTGAAAGATAGAGGGATTGGGAGAGAGATAGAGGGTAGAGGGTTAAGGGTAGAGGGTTTGAGGGTTTAGGGATTAAGGGGTAGATGGTATGAAGTTAAGGGTAGAGGGGAGAGAGATAGAGAGAGAGAGAGATATAGAGGGAGTGGGTGAGTGAGAGAGAGACCTAAAAGAGGTAGAGGGTAGAGGGTTAAGGGCCAAGGGGAGACAAATAGAGAGAGAGGGAGTGAGAGAGATAGATAGAGAGGGAAGGAGTGGGAGAGAGATATCTATGGAGAGAGAGAGGGAGTGAGTGAGAGAGAGACCTAAGAGAGGTAGAGGGTATAGGGTAGATGGTTTAGGGTATAGGGTTGAGGGATTAGGGTTGAGGGTCTAATGTATAGGGTAAAGGGTTTAGGGTTGAGGGTTTAGGGTTTAAGGGTTAAGGGTTGAGGATAGAAGGTAGAGGGTTGAAGGATAAGAGTAGAGAATTTATTTGGGTTTAAGGGTTTAAAGGTTGAGGGTATAGGGCTTAAGGTTTAATGGTAGAGGGTAGAGGGGAGAGATAGATAGACAAAGAGAGAGGGAGTAAGGTAGTGAGGGAGGGAGGGAGAGAGAGAGAGGGAGTGAGTGAGATAGAGGGAGAAACCTAAGAGAGGTAGAGGGTAGGGGTTTTAAGGGCTTATGGTTTAAGTTTTAAGGGTAGAGGGGAGAGGGGAGAGAGATAGACAGAGAGAGAGAGAGAGAGAGAGAGAGAGAGAGAGACCTAGGGAGTGAGAGAGAGAGAGGGAGTGAGAGAGAGAGACCTAAGAGAGGTAGAGGGTAGATGGTTTAGGGGTTAAGGGTAGATGGGAGAGAGATAGAGGGAGAGAGAGAGAGATAGGGTTAAGGGTTAAGGGTAGAGGGTAGAGGGGAGAGAGATACAAAGAGATGGAGTGAGAGAGAGGGAGTGGGAGAGGGATAGAGGGAGTGAGTGTTTGTGTGTGTGTGTGTGTGAGAGAGAGAGAGAGAGGGTAGAGGGGAGAGATATAGAGAGAGAGAGAGAGATATATAGAGGGGCCTCTTCTAGATGGTTAAGGGTAGAGGGAGAGAGAGAGAGAGAGAGAGAGAGAGAGAGAGAGAGAGAGGGGGGGGGTTTAATGGTTAAGGGTAGAGGGTATAGGGTTAATGATATAGGGGAGAGAGAGAGAGGGTTAAGGGTAGAGAGTAGAGGGTTTAAGGGTTTAAGGGTAGAGGGGGGAGAGAGATAGATCTAGGGAGTGAGAGAGAGATAGAGAGATTAGGGTTTAGGGTTTAAGGCATAGTGTATAGGGTTGAGGGTTTGGGGATAAGTGAGAAACCTAGATGGCTAAGAGTTATGGATGGATAAGGATAGAGAGAGAGAGAGAGAGAAAATAAACTTATAAAAAAAAAATTCTCATAATGCGAGCGTGTTTTGAAGTTGAGATTTAGTCATTTGTTTAGAAAGACATAACATGCTCACGTTATAATGCGAGTGCTTTTTTTATTTTTCTAAAAATGGTAAAAAACTCAATATACCCATGATCTCTAGGCCCACATTCTGCATGTTCTCCTAGTTATGTGCGTGTTTCGATAAAAATAAATTTTTTGATCATTTTGTAAACTATGCATGCAAGTTTTTCACACTCTACCACCTTTTTATGATCTTTCCACCACCTTTGCATGAAATAGAAAATTTTTCACATCAAAAGGAATATAATATCAATTCAAGTCTCAATTCCATTCGAGAGTGATATATAATTGAACATTGAAAAGGAAACAAGCTTTTAAAAGAGTCAAATTTTTTAGAAGTTTGATGCATGAAGAAGCAAAGGCTACATAATTGGGTAGAACTCCTCCATTCAAATCTCTATTTTTTATTTTTCTCACTAGCTTTTCAATACAGTAGGGTTGATAAGATAGGGGTTGTTTGAAAAAATTCCTCATAGAAATGTGGTATCACGATGATGAGACCACATTTCTATGTGGAATTTTTTCAAAAAACCCCTACCTTGTCAACCGTACTGCATTGACAAGCTAGTGAGCTCACTAGATTGTCAAAGGTCCCACATTTTGCATACATGTCTACCAAAACATTATTGTCAAAAAATTCACATGCCTTGTCCATTATTCCATTTTGATCTTATCTTGTAATCATGGCATGCCACATGACCACATTTATTTAAGGCATTACATCCAAAAATTCGTGTGAGCATTAACAAGCTAGTGAGCTCACTAGTTTTTCAATGTGGTAGGGTTGACAAGGTAGAGGTTGTCTGAAAAAATTCCTCATAGAAATGTGCTCTCACCATGACACCACATTTCTATGAGGATTTTTTTCAAACAGCCCCTACCTTATCAACCCTATCGCATTGAAAGCTAGTGAGCTCACTAGATTTTCAAAGGTACCCTAAACATTTAAGAAGTTCAATTTGTAAACATTTTTTATGCGTAATGTCAACGTGTCATAAAAATAATAAAATTTTCAAGTAAAAAAAGCGTGTATGAATTGTTAGATATTGTTCAAGTAACATGAATTAACTCAAGTACCTTACAAGTTCTTCAGACATGTTTTCCAACTAAAAATTCATGGCTGCCCTCAAATATTTGTAATTGAGTTTGGGATCTAGTTCCCTACTACCTATTTATTGCTACCCTAAAACATTTGTAATGATATTACTAAAATTTTGAAATTTATTTCTACCCTCAAACATTTGTCATTGATGCAACGTAGTCCCTTAAGAGTCCAAATTGGAAAAGGTAAACAATCTTGGACAGGTTGTTACCCAGAGACTGTGTCAGTTACAAGCATTCTGTCTGAGGAATCAAGACCATGTAGGGCCCCTCTACAATAAACTCTCAGTTTTAGTTATCTTGGAGTCGTTTTCCTATGGTGTCCAATTTTCACTTGATGGAAAGTGTCAAATGCAAGCAGTGTAAAATTGCAAAGTAGTGCAAATTTTGTTTTGCAACTCGTGTGACCAAATAGACTATTCCAATGCATCGAGATGGGTACGTTTACACCAGGTATGGTCCTCTTTCACATCCAAATGCATCAAACTAATTTGATCTATGTTCAACTGACTCACTCCCTTAAGAGTCCAAAGTGCAAAATGGTTGCAATATTTGATGGGATATTACTTGGAAATTGTGATCAAGGCGAAGGGAGTTAATTCATGCCATCTTGTCCACCTATTGGCCCCACACTATAGAGCTCCTCTTCTAGGCTACCATGCCTTGTCCATTGTTTCTCTAAGGTAGAGTCTGAAACATCCATGAAGCCTCCTGCCTCTGCACTCCTCAAGCATGCATAAGTGAGATGACCAATCAAGAGACTCCTGAGACCATAAAATTGATTACCCCACTTGCCACATGCCTCCCTAAAGATTTCTACCATGAAATATCTAATGCAGAATTTTGAGTGTGAGTGTTTGTTTGTGGGTCAATGTGACCCTGGTGACGTCCTACTCCTAATTGCTCTTGACAGCTTCCAACCCAGGGAAACCTGCATCCCTAGGCTCGTATTCTTGTATTTGGTCCAAATGATCCCCGACCAATGAATACTGATTGATTTTATGATCTTCTAAAGATGAAATGTTGGATCTAACACTCATTTTGCAGGATTTGACTAACGCTTCCTTGATTTTCATATGAATGCACTTATTGTATCTTTGTATATAGGATTTATGGAATATGCTATGGGTCCATCAGGGAAGTCTTCTAAGAAAGAGAAAGGAAAGAAGCCTGCAAAAGCACCAAGAGGGAAATAGGAGAAAGATAAAATGAAGTACCACTTCCATGAGGTGGAATGCACCTCCAAAATCACCTCCACTTGGGATTCTATATCAGATACAAACCTTGGGAATTTGGATATACATGAGTTCTAACGAAGGGTCATGATTCACCCTATAATTGAAAATGCACAGAAGATTAGAAAGAGTGGTCTTTCCAAGGTGGTTGGCTTTCCACTTGTGCTCGTTGCTCTGAAACTAGTTATGGTATGCAGGGAATGCTACCATAGTAGCAGAAAAATCATTGACCATGATGGTAGAGTGTTGGCAGATTTGTCTGCCAGATCCATAGGCCGAATGTTCCATATTCCTACATTCGATGTCATGGAGAAAATAGAGAAGGAATATGCCTAGAATATGTGGAAAGCAAATCCTCTAGGATGCAAGAAATTGATCAACCAACATCAGTTGAAGGAGAAGAGGGGTAGTGTTGCTAAGGTTCCACAGGAGCTATTCAGAAGTGACTTCTATGAGGAGTACCATGACTTCGTCACTATGCTGAGAAAATTAATGGGCCTCCCTACTGCTATCATTTTTTAGGAGTGGATGTTCTACTTCATTGAGGACCTCCTACTTGGTGTATCTACTAGCAAATCCATTCCCATACAAGGGCCTCTTTGTTGAAAAAAACCTAGAGCTAAGGAAAGGAGAACCCAAAATATACGATCGCTACCCTCAGTTGCAATGCAAAAATTTCAAGAAAGAATACCAAAGAGTAATTGATGCCTTCATTGGGCATATCATCAGACTCTTGGGAGGAGAGTTTGAAAGGAGAGTGTCTCACAACACCAAAGACTTCATCCCGTGGTTAGGGTATCTGTTCATGTAGTTCCCAAAGTTTACCTACATAAGAATAAAGGGGTTCTCTGGGAGGGCCTACAAACTACCACAATACCCCAATAACTAAATGATCCTTTTGTAAGTCTCCAGGAAATTGCAGAATTTCCACACCCTATTGAGCGACAAACATAAAGCAGAGATCTCATATCCCCTAAGCTTTGGGCAAGGAATGTATGCTTGTCTCACTGCCCAATGTGCAGAGTATTCAGAAAAGGAGATAGTGGAATACAATCTGGACCTTCATACAGACTGAGGGAGGATGGACCCATATGGAAAATTGAAGAAGTAGGTAAAAAGGAAGTATGCTCATCAGCCCCATGTGGAAGACTTTTGGGCCAACTACCAAGATGACAAGGAAGTGCAAATGAGGCATTGCATGCAAATGACAATCCAATTTGTTAGGTCAATAAATCTATTTACGATACTTGATGAAATTGTAGAAGAGGAGGATACCATTATTGATGAAAGATTCAATGTCATGGCTAACTTACCACTACCATTGATAGACTAGGATGAAGAAGATATCACTAACCTTGATATAGTAACACGACCAATTGAAAGCAGAACAAGGCAATGGGTGGAGGCCCAAATTGCCTAGCTTAAGGTACAAGGCACAATATTGACTTATGGTGAGCTCGAGGATGAACTAAAGGGTGAAACTAGTAGTGGAGTAGTTGTTTCCCTAGCAGAAGAAGCCCCTAAATCTCCTCCAATAATGAGATGAAAAAAAGGAAGGATGCTCTCGAGCACCATCCTAAACACAAGGCACATACACATAAGGCTACAAAGGGGGAGCCTTCAAAGAAATCAAAGAAAACAAAGGGATTCATTAGTGAAATGCCCAAAATTGAAGAGGATCCCTAGCATGAAGGAGAAGAAGAAACCAAGTAGCCACAATCACCATCTACCACCTATGTCTTACCACTACTACTACCATTACCACTCCACCTCCTGCATTTCAGGCACTGCCTATTTCCTCTCCACCTACCATGGACATCTTAGTCCACCTCGCTTCCACCTCGCCTATGGCCCCAGTAAAGGAGTTGGATTCCTCCTTGGCCACAACATCCCTAGTAACGTTTTCCTGATCACCTCCTCCACTACCCACTCTCTTTGCTTGAATTCCTGCAACTACCACTGCTACTATGACACCTCTCACCATGCTAGAAGCCTTCAGGAAATAAATGTAGGGAATACCTATTGAGATCTCTGGGGTGATAATGAATCCCATAATTCAAGCTTTGATGGCCTAGATTACCACTGGCCTACCCGTTCCTCCACCACGTACAGAGCCACCAAAAATGGAGGCTACCATGCAAAGATATGAAGAAATGAAGAAATTCCAAAGGGAGGCTACAAAAGGTATAATAGAGGAGCCCGAGGACCCTTTCAAAGATGATTACTTTGAACACCCAAAGTGAAAATTAAACATAAACTTGGATAATGTGGCGCCTAATGAAGAAAATTCACACTCTTCGAAGAAAGATAATGAGGCTCTCAATGCAAAGTATATCATAGAAACCTCATATCGGGAGCTTGAGGATGAGCTATCCCAGTAGCTCAAAGAAGTAGGAGAAAAAATTGAACCTAATAAGCAGCTTCCTAAAGAGAAAGATGATACTGATGTCAACATGGAGATACTCAAAGAGCCTTCATTAATTGTCCAAGACAAGGGCCCCATCCAAGAAGAAGAGGTTCCTCTAGAAAAAGAAGAAAAAGAAGAAGAAGACAAGAAATAAGAGAATGCACTATGGAAGAGGCTCAAGCTTGAGCATCATGTTGAGCTCAAGCATCCAGAAGGGAAAGTACCTCAAAAAGGGTATGTCACTGAGGAAAAATAGCCTTCGTTGAGCTAGCTAAGGAAAAGGCTATACATATTGAAGACTCTAACGAAGAAGAGAGAACAGATCAAGAAGCCTCGAGCCATGAAGATAAATAGACATAACATGAACAAAGAGAGGAAGGGGATCATGAATCACCAAAAGGAGAACCCCAGGTACTTGATTGGCTAGAAAGACAACTACATAGGAAGACTCCAGTGGTCATTGATCCAAAGGCTAGACTCGAGGCAATACTAGCAAGAGTGTAGAAAAAGATAAGGAAAGAGAAAAATATGAGAGTCCATTTGCACATCTCGGTTGATGCCTCGGGATAAAGAACAATACTAATCACTACCCTAGTGCCAGAAAAAGGTGAAGGATCTAGTTATAACATCTCTAGCATAAATTTGAGCCCGACAACTAGGGAGAAAAAAATCAATGAGTTCCAAGGGTGGGTTGCAATGATCGTGCAACAAATGAACAAGGACCAATCCTCCAAAGAGGAACTAAAGGCACAAGTGGCGGATCTCACTACCTACATTCAACAATGGATGTCCTTGGAGGAAGAGGATCTGAAAACATCATCTATACCCCCTCTTCTCTCTCAAGGAGAGTTAAACAAAATGAGGAATATGAAGAACTGGACCAAGGCCAAGGTGGATTGGTTCCATTAGGTGATCTACAATGGTGACATGGGCATATGCCACCCTGCTCGAATGTCCTATAATTTTTGAAATTTGAAAAATAAGCTAGAGGCCATAGAGAGGACATGTCATAGGTTCACTAAGCTATACAAAGTCATGTATCCTAAGCTCAAGGGCATTCTCAAGATGCTCGAGAAGACATGGGAAAAGGAATTAGGCCTTGTCAAGGATTATCACTGGCTAGTAGAAACCTAGATAATGGGCTTGGATCAGAGGAGGGAAGTCCTTAAAAGGGTATTGCATGAGGTTGAGCTAAACCTTGAATGGGTTGTGGAGCATAGAATGGACAGTGAGGACTACCTCAAGATGATGATAGATTATGGCATGCCCTCCCTGGAACTAGATCTAGAGAGAATCAAGCCATTATTCCATAAAAAGATGGAGTAAGGGGCTATAGATGCGCTAACGTCAGATTTCATGGAATTCATTGCAAGGGAATTCACTTAGTTTGAATAGGTAATCAAGGCCATGCCAAGATGCACCAAGCATTGGGAGGAGATCACTAAAAGATTCAAGAGGTTGACCTTAAAGATCCTTCAATCCAACATTATGGAATGGGAAAAGCTCTAGGCATTAATTATAAAATTTGTGGAATATGCGACCCTTTAGAAGAATGAAGGAAAGCCAGTAATTGATGATGAGTTTCTAGCAGCATAGCTAGAAAAGGAAGGCGATCACTAGAAGACAAAAATGCTACAGTATCAGAGCCACTAGAAGACAAAATAAGAATGAGACAAAAATGTATTTTATAATGATATATTTTGGGGGTAGGTGAAACACTAATGTAAAATTAATCTTGGCCACACAATGAAAGTAAATCTTGACCATTCATTTCACTTTTGGAAAATTATAAATAGGGGTCTCCTCTCATTTTCAAATAGAGAGTTGAGTTGTTGTGTAAAGACATGTTGAAATTTTAATGAGAATTACATTGCTTTGGTGGATTGTTGTGTTTCTCACATGTTGCATGATACATCTTCTCAAAATTAGTAGATTTAATTTGTTGTTCTAAGTATTTCAAGTTACTTTTAGTATTTAGTTCATGTTGCACATTGATAGTGAAGAATATTATTATGTTGATGTCTTTAATGTTCATGCTTTTTGCTGTTTGTTGATGATGAAAAACAATGTAAAGCTAGTTTGAACATTAATTTTTTGTTGCACTTAAAATTCACCTGTTATTCATTCTTTATGGTGAATAGATAGTTGAAAATCTATAGACCTTTAAAGATAGCACTAGTTTCATGAGACTGTTAATTGTTCTGGTTAAATGTAACTTAGTTTTAGGAAGGTTTTTCATTGTAACATCCTTCATTATCATTGTTTGTCATTATTTGTAGGTCTATGAACCCTTCTATCCCTTTTCCCTTTTGAATTTTCTTTGAAATCAAAGTTAAGGTAAAGTTCTAGCATCATTGTAAAGCCAAATTTGTTGTTAAACGTGGAGTTTTTGACTGTTGTTTTGAACTTGCAGCAATTGTACCTCACTTCCATAATTTTACAAAACACCATTTGAAGATCCAATTCCCTCCAACTTAGTGAACTATCAATGCCCTTTGTGATTACCAGAAAATCACATCAATCAACTGAGTTGTTTTTGCAAGTCATGACTTGACACCCAAGAGACCTTGGGATAATTTTCTACAACTTGCTTGTAGAATGTTATCTTTCAAGAGAGGTAGTGCACTTGTGTGCTACGTATGTTGAGAAGTAAAAAAACACCCATCAATAGGATTTTGGTCCCTATTGCATTTATGACCTTAATATCATCATTAATAGGTCCCTATGATCCCATATTATGCATCCCAAGGCATATTTTAATAAAAAACCTAACACTTTAGCAGTCAAAATAGGCCTTATGGGACCCATTCACCACTTTGGATGAATAGAACTAGCACTAGAAGGAGGGAACCCTTTTTTCTAAGCTAGATGAATATTTTCCTTCTCCCCTCATAGGTTGCAGAGGGTGTTAAGATCTACACCAAACAAAGGGGAGTTCCAAGAGCTACCATCCCCTACCAAGGGTAAGAGAGCAAAGAGAGGGGAAGCGTCCACCTCAGCTCCATCCACTCAACCCAGTTCACCTCTATCCTCACCTCCTCCTTCAATCCATTCACCCCACTCTTCTCCTTCACTTTTGGTAGCACCTTCCTCTTCCCAGCGCCTCCAAGCTACCTTCCACATCTTTGCCTCCAATAGCCAAGGTGCTGCCCCAACTATTGTTGCTCCTTTCCAGCCCCAAGTAATTGTAGCACAACTATCCCAAACTTTGCCTCCCATCATGGCATGGCTAGGTAATAAATTGTCCCCTTTATCCTTCAATGACTATCATGATATGCCAAAGAATCCAGAAGGCTTTTACACTAAGTTCCATCCATGCCATCTACAGAGAATAGTAGAACATATTAAGATATTTCAAACAACCTTGAAGGACATGCAAATAGATCATGAAGATGTGGTTTGTAGGCTCTTTCCTTACTCTTTAGGGGAAGAGGCCTTTTATTGGTACATCCACCTACCAACTAGATCCATCACAACTTGGGATCAATTAAAGAACCCCTTCTTGCAGAAATTCAAGATCTTGGTTAGCCCTTCCAAGTTGTATCAACAGTTCATATCCGTTCAAAGGGAAGTTAATGAACCAATTAGCTCCTTCAATGATTGGTTCCATCAAGATTACATGAAGTTGCAACCACCCTATGTAGTTGATGATTCATCAACCATATTAGTCTACCATGCTTCCTTGGACAATCTCACTTCCACATTGGTGAAGAGAATGCACCCACCGCTAGCAAGGTTGGTAGATACGTATGCGGAAGTAGTCGCAACAAGCATTGATCTAGGACAACACATCACTGGTCCACTACCATCCTTGGGCTATCTTCCTATCCAATTTAGTTCCAAGGACTTACCCACTCCTTGGAACATCAAACACCAATACTAAATCAGGTTCCTCAGCTATTGATAGTACCTCATCCAAGGAAACCATTGAATCAAGCACCTCCCGTGTCTCATTACTTGCAACGACACTAGCAAAAAACTTACCCCCAATAGCCCCAACTACCTACATACCTACAAGGCTTTGAGTTCCCACTGGACCAACATAATCAACCAATAGTATAGCTAGTCTTCCTTCTTAGCTCAACCTCGTGATTGAACAACACAAAGAGGGATTAGATAGATGAGCTGATGGAATTGGTAAAGAAGATGTCTACTAAAATGACACACTTGAGGAACCAAATAACCAACTACAGGCTTCTTAGAGAGGTATCCAAGCTAATTTCCACTGAGATAATAGTGACAACTGTGAAGTGGGTGCTTCCTCTAGACAGAATGATGAGAGAGGCCAAGATCCAAGAAAAGGTTCTGAGAGAAGGCCTTCACAAAGACATAACTGAACATGGAACATGAGACTGAATGACAGAGGCATTCTGACACTTCTCGATCAGCTGGCTAATGTGGATAAGATGACAAGTGGAGTGTACTTGGCAAAGGAAGCCTTATCCAAATGGTGACACATTCACAAAATAGATAGGCATTCTGAATTGGACTATCCAAAGTTTCAAACTACAATAGATATTTTCCAAGTGGAATTTTAGAATACAGTCGATGATGTGGGATGTAGAGACATAGTTCCATCTACACCATATGATTCCTCAGTGCTAGTGGTTAATCAAGCTCCTTTCCCATGAAGCGAGAGCAACCTACTTGAGAAGGAGACTGTTGCCCCAAAGGATGAAGAAGCAAAAGTTGTAAGTAATGAAAGCCCATTATCCCAACTCTTCAATTTAGTAGACAATGGTCTAGTTGATGAAGAGGAGCCATGTGTAGATGAGGTCCAAATGTTCCATCAAAAGGAAACTCATTACAAATTGAGAAATAGGCAATTAGGTGGTCCTTTTACAACCTCTACCTCGCCCATTCATCACTTTGCTTGACCCAAATTCCAATAATAATCCAGGCTACCCCTATGTTCCCACCTAATACTTCAATAAAAATAGGCAACAAAGCCAAACCCAAAGTCAGCCTGCTAGTTCCTCTCAAGATAGATCTTTTGAGGTAGAAATAGAACAAATGAGTGAATGTGTGGCAAAAGAATTTTAAAAATTTAAGTTGAGCTCTTCAACCTTCGAATTGCTCAGGGTCCCAGCAATTAGAAACACCTTCTTCAGGATGCTAAATGGGACTGCCCCATCCAAGATAGCTCAAGAAATACCCGCCAAAAGGGTTTCCTTTGACGACTCACAAAATGAGTTAGTAGTAAGGGAAATCCTAGGAAATAAAACAGATCAGCCTTCAAATTAGCAAGCAAGCAAGCAAACTGCCAAGGAACAAAATCAAGCACAAACTTGAGACAAAACCAATGGTAAGGACAAAGCTCAAGTAGCCTAGGAAGATGTATCTATAGGGTTGTTCTAAAGAAATTTGGAAGCTCCTCCCCTCCTAACCACTATCAAAATATCTGGAAAGAAATTGCACAATTTCCCGCTTGATTCAGGAGCATTGGCCAATGTTATGCCTCTGACAGTATGCAAAGCTCTGGAAATAGTGTCAAATCCCTACTAATGGAAGGTGACCCAGTTGGACAAGAAAAAAGTGAACATAGTTGGAGAAATCAATAAGATACCTATGTAGATTGTTACTAATCCAAGGGTGCAATAGGTAATCGACATCCAAGTTGTTGATATTCCTTACACATACGACATAATATTAGGAAGGGATTTCACTTGGGCAGTAAATGGATATGTTTCAATATATTTGTCTCACTTATGGTTTTTGTGGAAGGGGTTTCCAAACCATATCTGTATTGATCAAGAGCCTCACATGAAATTCATGATCACAGAATACAACAACACAAACGAGGTGTTGTTTTTCGAAACAGAACTAGACAACTACTGTTCCATGTCTTACCAAGATGAACAAGAATTCCCAAAGAAGGGAATGACTGAAGAGGTCCTTCTTGTGTTATGTAGTCCTCCTACCAACCTAACCTATGCACCTCAAAAAATATAGATGATGATCAAATTAGATGATGAAGAATCATATGAGGATGGTAACATTGTACTGCTAGATGGATTCCAGGACTTAATGGAGAAATGTGTACAAGATCAGCTCATCCTAGGAGAAAGAATGGATTTTCAAGGGCTCTCATTGCCTAGCTAGTGTAGGGTGCATAATGCTACCCTCTTAGAATTTGAATCTTTCCTTTTCCAGATAGCAATTGAGCACATAAGAGGGAAAGCCACCAAAAAAGGGGAGCTCCAAATGGAGCAGTTACACCATAGCCATATAGAATCCATGCAGCCACTTAAAATACCAAAGAAAATACACTACCAAGGAAATAAATGAGCTCCACTAGCTCTAAAGTCAAAGAGGCCTCTAAGTTTTGGACGTTGTGCTTTAATGGGTCCAAATCCAAGCAAGGAGAAGGAGATGACTTTGAGCTTGTTAGCCCCATAGTTAAAATATACTTTGCTGCTAATAGGCTCCAATTTTATTGCACCAACAACATAGCAGAGTATGAAGCACTAGTTCAACAGCTCTTGATGGCACTAAGAAAGAAGGTTAAAATATTACAAGTCTTTGGTGATTCATAATTGGTAGTAAAACAAGTTAGGAAGTTGTACTCTTTCCATGATATAAGTATAGAAAATTACAAGCATAAAATATGGGATCTCATAGAAGGATTAGATGCATTTAACATTCAATTGATCCCTCAAAGCAAGAATCACACTATTGATACCTTAGCCCAGGAAACTAGTACCTTCCAATCCATTTCCCTAGCCAGATTGTAGAAGTTCACTATTGATCTTACTTCCATGCCATTAGTACCAAAAATGTTACTAAATTCCAAGTATTCAATGATGATGAGCATATCTTAGATTTCATGAAGAGCTCTAATGTGTTTGCAACCCAAATCATTTATGAGGCAGAGCCCGAAGAAGATGAATTATACATGGAACTTCATTAACCTAAAAATAAAATTGATACCTCAAGGTATGGTTCAGCTTGAGTGAATATTTGATTTGGATTAGATAAGGGATCAGGATAAGAAAATAGAGAAGGATTCTATTGACAACTTGTGTGATTCTCTCAACCTAGGAATGACTTAAGAAGTTAAGAATGTGTTCATTGACAAAGTGTGCACACTAGAAGAAAGGAAAGGGATCATCGACACCCTTCATATGTATACCATGATGTGGTTTCTTAGAGTTACAAAGACTTGAAGATATATGATACCTTGATCATCACTCACACCATCCCTCTCAAGTTGGATGTGAGACCTTTTAGGCAACATCATCGCCTAATCAATGCATTGCTAGAGCCTATCATTTATAAAGAGGTCTAGAAGTTGTTGTCCGCAAGAATCATCTTCCCATTTAGATACTCCACGTGGGTGGAAATATTCATCCCAGTTAGGAAGAAGAATGGAGAAATCAGATTGTGCATAGACTTCAAGAACTTCAATAAAGCCTCAAAGAAAGACAACTACCCAATACCCTCACTAGACAAGGTGTTGTAGATAGTTAATGGATCTCAGATGATGTCCTTTTTGGAAGGATACTTAGGGTACAACCAGATGATGGTATAGTATGAGGATAGGCATAAAATGACTTTCACTACAAAGTGGGGAACCTTTGCATACAAAAGAATGTCATTTGGACTAATCAACGTTGGTGCAACCTTCCAACATGCCATGGATATTTCCTTCAAGGACTTGATTAGAAAATGCATAATTATAAATATGGATGATCTTACTATTTTTTCAAGGAAAAGACGTGACCATGTCTCTGATTTATGCAGGGTCATCCATAAATGTAGAGAGTTCATAATTTCATTGAATTTGAAGAAGTATATCTTCAGGGTTATGGAAGGAAAGTTGCTCAGGCATGTGATCTTAGAGAAGGGAATCTCAATAGACCCTGAACACATTAAATCTATTTTGAAAATTTAGCTTCCAGGTAGCAAGAAGGAATTGAAATCCTTCTTTGGAAAGATAAACTTCGTCAGAAAGTTCATCACAGGCTTTGCTGAAATATTCAAGCCATTGAATGCTATGCTGAAGTAGAATGCCAAAGTTGAATGGACATCGAAAGCCAAGAAGGCTTTTGAAGAATCAAGAAATCAATTGTTGATGCACTAGTGCTGGTCAACCCAGACTACCTGAAGTCGTTCTATATCTAATCTTTTGCTTCAGACCACTCTTGTGCTAGCATATTGACTCAGAAAGATGATGAAGGGAGTGAACATCCTATTGCCTTCATGAGTGCTCTACTGAATGATGCAGAATTAAGGTATCATAATGTTCAAAAGAAAGCATACACCTTAGTCAAAGGAGTTAATAAATTCCTACATTATATCTTGCATAATAAGGTGTTTGCAATTGTGCTTGATGCATCAGTTATGATTTTTTTAATGCAGAATGAATTGGGAGAAAGGAGAGAAAAATAGGTCACTCTATTATAGGAATATGACATGGAGATTCAACCCATGAAATTAGTTTAAAGTCAGGCTGTCACCCAAACAATAGCTAAAATGATAATTGAAGCAGGACCTGAACTCTCTATGCAACAGTATCAGTTGGAAGATATTTCTCCAAGGGAGTGGTACGATGACATTGTCTACTATTTGTTGAACAACAAGTTCCCTTCCTGGCTCCAAGGAGTACAAAAGTGTGCACTGAGACTGAAAAACATTAGTTACATGCTACAAGGATCTATCTTGTACAAGAAAAATCATAAAGGAATCTACCTTAGATGCCTTGGAAAAGAAGCAGTTAGAGTGCTTAAGGAATTCCATGATAAATTTGGCACCAGTCATGGAACTGGCCCTTCAACCACTCACCAAATTCTATAAGTTGGGTACTATTGGACAACAGTGTTTAAGGATGCACATAACCATGTTAGAACTTGTCACATTTTCCAAACTATTCCTACCAAAGAAATAAATGTTGTGGTCCCACTCCAACCAGTCCTGGAGGTAAGGTCGTTCACTCAATAGTTCCTCGACTTCATTGGTCTAGTAAGCCTGCTATCCTTTACAGGCCATAGGTACATTCTAACTACTTCTGATTACTACACTAGAAGGATAGAAGCAATAGCATGTAGGCAATGTACTACTAAAGTTGTTACGAATTTTCTAGAAAGTTTTTTTTTGAATCACTTTCGTTGCTCGTTTTCCCTTGTGTTTGATAATGGCCCTACCTTTTTTGTCTCTTAAGTTCACTAGCTATTCCTTTGATTACGAGATTGTGCTTAAATTTTCTTCCAACTATTATCCTCAAGGAAATGGCCTAGTTGAATCAACAAACAAGAATCTGATAACTGTGATCAAGAAACTTCTTGACAGAAATCCCAAAGATTGGCATACCCAGCTATGTGTTTCCCTTTGGGAAAATCGTACACTCCATAAGGCATCTTTGGGTGATTCCCCATTTCATTTGGTCTATGGCTTAGAGCCTATCTTTCCCATTCATGTCAAGATCCCCACCCTCTAGTTTCTCAACAAATACCATGAGGAAGGAGATCGTCAAGAAGCCTGCGTAGCTGAGTTGTTGCATCTAGGAGATTTATGTGACCAAGAAATTGAAAATTTTGCCAAACAACAAGGTGTAGTTAAAAGATGGTTTGACTGTCAAGCCAATGTAAAGACCTTTTGAATTGCTAGTCTAGTCCTTTGTTGGGACAAGGCCCATGAAAAGAAAGGGGGGCATGATAAATTTGACAAGATTTGGCTTGGCCCCTTTCAAATCTTAGAAATTTAAGGAGATAACACCTTTCACCTCAAGACACTCATTGGAGAGATCTCCCATTGCCTGTTAATGGGCAGCACCTCAAGAATTATTTCCTTTCCTGAGCATTTCAAGCTTGTCTTTGTATATAGTTGTATATAGGTTAGTTTAGGTTCCTTTTGCTTTGCTATTGTTCCTTCACTTCACTTTTTCCTCACTTTATCGGTTCTCATTTTGTGTCCCTTCGTTCTTGATGTGGTGCCTGTGCTTGGCTTATTGGATAGCCTACTTTTTTTCCACTCCTATTTGTTCCCTTGGTAAATATTCATTCAAAACTAATAATTTCTGACCACTCTCATGAAGTGGGTTTCCATATTTAAACTCTAACTTGACCTAGGACATAACCCTTGGTTGAATCTTTTCACATTTATCTCAGATCACACACATAACACACTTTAAATTCTTCTGAAGAGTTGTATGATGGACGTTATGAGGTTTCAACAAGTGAAAAATCCTAAGTCTGCTCCAATGACCATAGTGATTCCAAACCCACAGTAAATTTCAATGCTTATGGAGTTGAGAAAAAAGAAAGAGTACCAAAATAGAATATTCAAGAAAATAAGGAAAGAAAATGTTGAAACAAGAAATTGTGTGGATGTGCGAGAAACTTTTTTGGGGCTATGGAAACCCAGTTGGAAATAGAGAAATGTTCATGGGGTCACAGTGACAACTTCATTGGGTCTATAGATGCCTAACTAGTGACAGAGTAATGTCTAGGTTACTTTTGAGGTCAGATGATTTACATACCTTGCCTCAACTAATTAACAACTATTTGTTATGGTTTCTAAAGAAAGGGAATGAACTCACTATGCACACACTTTTGAGGTATATATGTGCCTTCATTCAACTAAGGATCCCATCCTCTTTCGAGTTCTTAGTTCACTCATGGAAACTAGCTTCTAGTGTGCGAAATCAAAGATTTTGGGTTTTCAATGGATCTTCCTCCTTAGAATGCTCAAGAGAATTCTCCCAGTAGATTTTCCATTTGTTGTGCCTATAGCACACATGCCCCATTCGGAACGGGGACCCTCTCTCTTTTCACCTTCGTTGGGTTGCATTTTTCCTTCACCTCATTTTGTGTGCCCCTAATTTTTAGCTTCAAGTTGTCAAGAGCCCTAAATTTATCATTCTGAGTCGACCAAAATTCACTACCCTAAAATTTTCTAAGTCTTTGCCCTTTGCGGGGGTTCCCATGCGGACTTCCCTTAGCTTTTTGCTTTCACATCCTCCAACTCTTGTGGGCCATAGCTAAAGGCTTCCCCTTGTGCAATGCTATCTTTTGATCACTGTTTAAACTTCAGTCAATCGAGGATGTCCACCCACTTGACGAGTCTTGCACCCTTCCTGGCCATCATCCTTCAACCATTCACTAATGGTGAAGCCTTAAGGACTTTCTGACTTGCGAGCTCCATGCTTCCCACCACTGGCCCGTTGAACTTCACGCCTAGCTACCTCACCGGCCATCATACTCGCATTTAATGCATGTAATTAATGAAATTTTTGCTATAAATAGCCCTTTGACCTGTCATTTTCATCGAACAAGTTTGAAATTTTTAGAGAGTAAAATAGTGATTGAATCTCCTGCACCCGCATTACAATTGATCGACCTAGAGTCTAGATTATCATCAAAATTTCTCGTAACTTCCAGGTGAGTCCACTGCTAAATTTTCAAAATGCATCTTTTGTTAGTAAGAGTGTTAAATGAATTGAAAAATATTATAGATAACCCTAGAACTCCACCCAGTGACTCTCCTAGCTGCTAACTACGCACCAAAAATCACTCAAAACTTGGTTAGAACATTCAAATGATGGCCTTTGAGACAATGTAGACCCTTTCCCCACTATCATTGTTCTTCACAGAAGATCAACTCATCTACGGCCTACATCCCCCTCGTCACCATCACGATCAAAACACAAACTGCCAAACTTAAAACAAAAACCCAAGTCTTCAACTCTTTGTGGGTCCGTTCTGGTGGGACACTACTCACAAGTGGCCATATCATAAACATTATTGGAAAACAATCATTCTTTTCCTACCTCCCGCATCTCAGAACTTGCCAAAATCACCTCCGACCAATGTACAAATGTTTAAGTTATGCCACAATCGTCATCCCTTCCAGGTTGTCGCATTCAGGTAGCCACCATCTCATAGCCATTCTCAAATGGATTTCCTTTACTTGCATCTTGCATCGTGGGTTCCGCTAGAACCACTTCTATTGGGTGACCAAAACATGCCAAGTCCTAGAATGTGGACCATTCCTTGTTGGCCACCACCCGCAGCTTGCCATCTTGTGGATGTCATTCTCAAGTTGCCAAGCCAAAGCTCCTCCCCACATCATAGATCTCACTACCTCATTAGCCCTTCCCAGATTCCACTAAGTAAAAATAGACCAAGTCATGCCTTGTGGGTTGTCCATTATGGGCTGGTGGTCACTCTTTGCCGCTCTTTTAAACACCACTCACTAAACCACGTAGTTAATCCTTCCTCCTGCACGACATATCCCATAGTCCACTACTTTGTTCCAGTTTCCAAATGAAAGCACCAAGGTAAGAATTTCTTGCAAGATGACATCCATGGGGGTCTTTCTACAGACCACTCTGCCTCCTTTGTTGTGCCAAATGACCGAGCTGCCCCGTTTGCCCACATTATGGGATCCATCTAGGTTGCTTCCCTGCTAGACCTTCACAAAATGAAAACCAAAGTTTAGGTGCATTGCAAACCTTTCCTTGCAGACTATTGTCTACAACCACCTTCATCCGATTTTCACTTGCAAATGGCTACCCCTTCTCTTCTACCTATGAAAAAGAATCCCCACCCTCTCCTTTCATCTAAATTTATCTATGGAAAAATTACTAAGAGAAAATGTTCAGTACATCTATCTTTGCGGACCACTGCATGCAGATCATCATCTCATCATCGTTGTTCCTAAATGAACTTTCCATGATGGCTTTCCACTAGTTCCTACTTGCATGCCTCAAAATTACCAAGGTGAAGGGAGTTGATTCATGCCATCCTATACACCTAAGGGTCCCACACTATGGAGCTCCTCTTGTGGGCTGCCATGCCTTGTCCATTGTTTCTCTACATCAGAGTTTGAAACGATTATGAAGCATGTTTCCTTCATACTCCTAAAGCCAACATAAGTAAGATGATTAATCAAGTGACTCCTGAGACCTTAAAACTGATTACCCCACATGCCAAGTGCCTCCTTGAATATTTCTACTGTCGAATCTCTAATGTGGAATTTTGAGTGTGGGTGACTATTTGTAGGTCATCGTGACCTCGTCCTTGTCCAGCTCCTGATTGCTCTTGATGGCTTACAGCCCAAGGAAACCCTAATCCCTTGTCCTACATTCCTATATTTGTTCCAAATGAACCCTGAATGATGAATACTAATGGATTTTATGATCTTCTAAAGATGAATTGTTGGATCTAACTCATTTTTTAGAATTTGACTAACGCTTCCCTAATTTTCATATGAATGTGCTTAATACATCTTTGTATGTAGGACTTATGGAATTTGTTGTAGGTCCATCAGGGAAGTCTATTGAGAAAGAGAAAGGAAAGAAGCCTACAAATGCACTGGGAGGGAAAGAGGAGAAATATCAAATGAAGTACTAGTTCCATGGGGTGGAGTGCACCTCCAAAATCACCTCCACATTAGATTCTATATCAGATAGAAACCTTGGGTATGTGGATATAGATGAGTTCTGATGAAGGGTCATGATTCACCCTACAACTAAAAATCCATGATAGATCAAAAAGAGTGGTCTTTCCAAGGCTTCTAGTTTTCCACCTACGATCATTGCTCTAGAACTAGTTATGGTATGCAAGAAATGCTACCATAGCAGTAGAAAAATCATTCACTATGACAACAGAGTGTTGGCAGTTTTTTCTGCCAGATCCATGGGCAAATGTTCCATATTCCTACATTTGATGTAATGGTGGAACTAGAGAAGGAATATGTCAAGAATATGTGGAAAGCAGACCCTCTAGGATGCAAGAAACTAATCAACCATCATTGGTTGAAGGAGAAGAGGGCTAGCATTACTAAGGTGTCGCAAGAGATTTTTAGAAGTGACTTCTATGAGGAGTACCATGACTTAGTCACTCTACTGAGCAGAGTAATGGGCCTCCCTACTGCTGCCTTTTTTTGGGAGTGGATGTTCTACTTCATTGAGGAGATCATCTATGGTAAAACAAAGTTCCATTGGGTGAAGATCACTAGTGACAACATGCATAACTAGCTTATGGCTGTAAAGAAAACATCCCAGTTCTAGATGACCTACTACTTGGTGTATCTACTAGCAGAGCCATTCCCATGCAAGGGCATCTTGCTTGCAAACAAACTGGAGCCAAGGAAAGAAAAACCCAAAGTATACGACTGCTACCCTTCATTGCAATACAAAAATTTCAAGAAAGAATACCAGAGAGTAAATGATGTTTTCATTGGGCATATCATCAGACTCTTGGGGGGATACTTTAAATAGACAATGTCTCATAGTGCTAGAGCCTTTATTTTGTGGTTTGGGTATCTATTCATATAGTTCCATAAGTTTACCTACATAAGAAAAGAGGGGTTCTTTAAGAGGCCCTACAAACTGCCACAATACCCCAATGATCGAATGATCCTATTGGAAGTCTCCAAACAATTACAGAACACCCACACCCTATTGGGAGACAAACATAGAGTGGGGATCCCATATCCCTTGAACTTTGGGCAAGGAATGTATGCCTATCCCGCTACCCAATGCGCAGAGTATTCAGAAAAGGAGATAGTGGAATACAATTTGGACCTTCATATAACCCGAGGGAGGATGGACCCATATGGAAAACTGAAGAAGGGGTTGGAATGAAGTATGCTCATTGGCTGCATGTTGAAGACTTCTAGGCCAACTTTCAAGGTAACAAGGAAGTACAAATGAGGCATTACATGCAAATGATGACCTAGTTTGTAAGGTTGATAAATCTATTTTCAGTACTTGATCAAATTGTAGAAGGGGAGGATACCATTATTGATGAAAGATTCAATGTCATGGCTAACTTACTACTACCATTGATAGACTAGGATGAAGAAGAGGTCACTAACCTCGATATAGTAACATGACTAGTTGAAAGTAGAACAAGGCAATGGATGGAGGCCCAAATTGCCTAGCTTAAGGTATAAGGCATAGTATTGACTTATAGTGAGCTTGAGGATGAAATCAACAGTGAAATTAACAAGGGAGCACTTCTTCCCCTGTAGAAGAGGCACTTAAATCCCCTCTAGGAATGGGATTGAAGAAAACGAAGGATATTCTTGAGAGCCATCCTAAACACAAGGTATACACATAAAAGGCTACAGAGGGGGATCCTTCAAATAATCCAAAGAAAATAGGGGGATTCGTCAGTGAGATGCTCACAATTGATGAGGATCCCCCATATGAAGGAGAAGAAGAAGTTGAGTAGCTATAATCACCACCTACGACCTCTACTCTCACCGCTATTGCTACCATTTCCACTCCTCCACCTCCACATGTCATGGTCCTCTCCACCTACCATGGACATATTAGTCTACCTTGCTTATGGCCCCAGTAATGGTGTTGGATTCCTCCTCGACCACAACATCCCCACTATCGTCTACCTCACTACATCCTCCACTACCCACTCTCTTTGCTCCATTGCCTGTATTTTCCACTATTACTATGCCACCTCTCACCCTGCCAGAAGCCTTCACAAAATACATGTAGGGAATACCTGTTGAGATCTCGAGGTGATAATGAATCCCAAGTGAAAGTTTTGATGGCCTAGATTATCACTGGCCTACCCATTCCTCTACCACCAATAGAGCCACCAAAGATGGAGGCTACCATGTAAATATGTGAAGAAATGGAGAAATTCCATAGGGAGGTTGCAAAAGGTATAATTGAGGAGCCTAAGGACCCTTTCAAAGCTAATTACTTTCAACACCTAGAGGGTGTTTAAACATAAACTTGGATAAGGTGGCATCCACTGGCGAAAATTCACTCTTTAGAGGAAGATACTGAGGCTCTAAATGCAAAGTATATCATAGAAACCTTAGATCAGGAGCTTGAAGAGTTGTCCCAACAACTAAGAAGGAGCTTCTTGAAGAGAAAGATGATATTGATGTCAACATGGAGATAATTGAAGAGCCTCCACTAATTGGATAAGACAAGGGCCCCATCCAAGAAGAAGAGGTTCCTACAGAGAAAGAAGAAAATGAAGAAGAAGATAAGAAAGAAGAGGGTGCACTATGGAAGAGCCCCGAGCCTGAGAATCATGCCGAGCTTGAGCATCCAGAAGGGAAAGTACCCAAGAAAGGGGATGTCACTGAGAAAAAAATAGCCTCCATCGAGTTAGACAAGGAGAAGGCTATACATATTGAAGACTCTAATGAAGAATAGATAATAGATCAAGAAGCCCTAGGCCATGAAGAGAAACAACCCTAGCATGAACAATTAGAGGAAGGTGATCATGAATTACTAAAAGGAGAAACCCAAGTAACCGATTGGCTAGAAAGACAACTACATAAGAATACTCATGTAGTCATTGATCCAAAGGTTAGACTCAAGGAAACTAGCAACAACATAGACAAAGACAAGGAAAGATAAAAATTTGAGAGTCTGTTTGCACATCGCGATTGATGCCTCACAATCAAGAACAATATAGATTGCTACCCCAATGCTAGAAAAAGGTGAAGGAACCAATTATAACATCTCTACCACAAATTTGGGCCCGACAACCAAGGAGAAAAAGATTGATGAGTTCCAAAAATTAGTTGCAATGATCGTGCAACAAATGAAAAATGATCAGTCGTGGAAAGAGGAACTAAAGGCACAAGTGGTGAATCTCACTGCCTACAATCAGCAATGGACATCCTTGGAGGAAGAGGCTTCGACAACCTAATTCATGCCTCTTCTTCTCTCTCAAGATGAGTTAAACAAAATGGAGAATATGAAGAACTATACCATGGCCACAACAAATTGGTTCTAGGGGGTGATCTACAATTGTGACATGGGAATATTCCACGCTACTCGAATTTCCAATAAATTATGGGATTTGCAAAAGCAACTAGAGGCCATAGAGAGGACATGTCATAGGTTCACCAAGCTATACAGAATCATGTATCCTAAGCTCGAGGCCATTCTCAAGATGCTTGAGAAGACATGGGAAAAGGAATTGGGCCTCGTCAAGGATGATCACTAGCTAGTAGAAACATAGAATATGGGATTGGATCATAGAAGGGAAGTCCTTGAAAGGGTATTTCATGAGGTTGAGCTTGACCTCGAATGGGTTGTGGAGCACAAAATGGATAGTAAGGACTACCTCAAGATGATGATAGATTATGACATGCCCGCCCTGGAACTGGATCTAGAGAAAATCAAGCCATTCGCTATGAGGGAATTCACTTAGTCTGAATAGGTAATCAAGGCCATTCCAAGATGTACCAAGCATTGGGAGCATATCATTGGAAGATTCAAGAGGCTGACCTTTCAGATCCTTCAATCTGACATTATGGAATGGGACAAGCTCCATGCATTAATTGGAAACTTTGTGGAATATTCAACACTTTAGAAGAATGAAGGAAAGCCAGTAATTGATGATGAGTTTCTAATAGTATAGCTAGAAAAGGAAGGAAATCATTAGAAGAAAAAACGGCTATAGTGCTAGAGCCACTAGAAGAAAAAATAGGAATGAGACAAAAATGTATTTAATAATGTTATATTTTGGGGGTAGGTGAAACCCTATTGTAAAATGAATCTTTTCCACATAATGAAAGTAAATCTTGGCCATTCATTTCACTTTTAGAAAACTATAAATAGGGGTCTCCTCTCATTTTTGAAGAGAGAGTTGAGTTGTTGTGTAAAGAAAAGCTGCTAAAATTTTAATGAGAATTACATTACTTTGGTGGATTCTTGTGTTTCTCACATGTTGCATAATTCATCTTCTCAAAATTAGTAGATTTATTTTATTGTTCTAAGTATTTCAAGTTAATTTTATTATTTAGTTCATGTTGCACATTGATAGAGAATAATGTTATTGTGTTGATGCCTTTCATGTTCATGCTTTTTGTTGTTTTTTGATGATGAACAACAGTGTAAAGCTATTCTAAACATTAATTAGTTGTTGCACTTAAAATTCATTCATTTTTCATGCTTTATGGTGAATGGATAGTTGAAAATTTGTAGACCTTAAAAGATAGCAGTAGTTTCATGAAACTGTTAGTTGTTTTGGTTAAGTGGAACTTTGTTTTAGGAAGGTTGTCCACTGTAGCATCCTCCATTATAACTGTTCATCATTAGTTGCAGGTGTAAGAACCCTTATATCCCTTTTCCCTTTTGAGTTTTCTTTGAAATAAAATTTAAGTTGAAGTTCCAACATCATTGTAAAGCCAAATTTTATGTTAAACATGGAGTTTTAGACTGCTATTTTGAACTTGCGGGAATTGCACCTCACTTCCAAAATTTTACAAAACTCCATTTGAAGATCCAACTCCCTCCCAACTTAGTGAATTATCAATGCCCTTTGTGATTACCATCAAATCACATCAATCAACTGACTTATTTTTGCAAGTCATTACCTGACACCCAAGAGACCTTAGGATAATTTTTTGTAACTTGCTCGTAGGAAATTATCTTTCAAGAGAGGTAGTGCACTTGCATGCTTCCTATGTTGAGAAGTGCAAAAACAATCAACATATATCAATTCTCCCTCCATCTCTCCCTCCATCTATCCCTCCCTCTCTACCTTAATCCCTCAACCCTATACCCTCAACCCTCAAACCCTTTAACACTCAATCCTCAACCCTAAACCTCAACCCTTAATCCTTATACCCTAGACCCTTAAGCCCTCTACCCACTACCCTCAACCCTAATCCATCAACCCTATACCCTCAACCCTTAAACCCTTAAACCCAAGTAGACTCTCTACCCTAATCCCTCAACCCTCAAGCCCTAAACCTTCAACCCTTAAACCCTCAACCCTCAACCCTCTACCCTCAACCTTCAACCCTTAAACTCTATCCCCTCAACCCCTATACATTGGACCCTTAACCCTAATCCCTCAACCTATAGCTCGCAACCCTCACTCCTTAACTCTTAAAACACCTAAACTCCCAAACCCTGTATCCCTAACAACAAATTCTGCTAAACCCTTCAACTCACTTTAACCTCAACCCTAAAGTTTAGACCTCAACCCTTGCTATCACTTTAATTCTATATATTAGACCTCAACCCTAAACCCTTTAAACCTCAAACTTCTAACCTTTCAATTCTACCCTCAACCTATCACTCCTAATTCCCACCTGTGACCCCCTCAACCCTATAATTCTCACTTTCAACCCCACTATACATCCCTCAACCTCATCTATCTTTGTTCTCCCTCTCTTCTCCTTTCATTCACTTTCCTCTCACTTCTCCCATCCATCCCTCCCTCTCTAACCTAATCCCTCAACCCTATATCATCAATTCTTAAACCCTTAAACACTCAACCCTCAACCATAAACCCTCTACCCTCTACCCTCAACCTAATACCCTAAACCCTCAACCCTATACTCCCAATCCTTAAAACATCTACCCTAAACCCTCAACCCTCAACTGTTAATCCATCAAACCTTATCCCTCAACCCTTAAACCCTACACCCTCAACCCTCAATCCCTAGACCCTAAACTATCAACCCTTAATCCCTCAACCCTAATCCCTCAACCCTAAAACCCTAAAACCCTCTACCCTCTACCCTCTACAATATACATTAAACCCTGAACCCTCAATTCTCAACCATCTACCCTATACATTGGATCCTTAACCATAATCCTTGAACCATATACCATAAAACCTATATGCTCAACCCTCAATCCTAAACCTCATCCCTCAATTGTTAAACCCTTAAACCCTCAACCCTTAACCACTCAACCCTTAAACACTTAAATCCTCAATCCTCTACCCTATAAATTATTTGATCCGATCCGGATCCTGATCCGCAAACGATTCCTGACGTCTGATTGATCTGATCCGGATTGATTTCGCGGATCGATTGATCTGATGTCGCCTGACGCCTGATCTGATCGTTTTGATCTGATTAAGATTGATTTTGATTTGATTGAAACTGATTTTGACGGATGAGGATTTGCCTGATTGATTTCTGATTTCTCGCGATTTATTGAAATGCCGATTTTGATTGATTGATCCTGATTTCTGACGCGATGATTGATTCCTCCCTCCCTCTAAAGACATACATAAATAAATGCATATAAGGATACATACATACATATAGACATACATACATACTTAGATACATACAAGCATACATACATATGTACATACAATCTTACATACATACAAGCATACATGTACACATGTAAATACAATCTTACATACATACATACATACTTATAGGCATACATACATACTGAAATAATGAAAAATTGGTATGGTGCTATCATATGGTTCTAGGACATAGAGCACACCCACTTCTCCAATTTCATTGAAGGATAATCCTTGAGATATCAATGCAAAGGAGAAAGAGATATTGCAAGAGGGTTGTCCTAAGGGATGAATGAAAACTAATAAGGGGTTCATCACCAAGTATGAACTTG
Organism: Sequoia sempervirens; assembly: GCA_007258455.2. Classification (NCBI taxonomy): domain Eukaryota; kingdom Viridiplantae; phylum Streptophyta; class Pinopsida; order Cupressales; family Cupressaceae; genus Sequoia; species Sequoia sempervirens. The sequence continues at coordinate 273,344 of VDFB02346483.1, forward strand.
GAAAGAAAAATGTAATGCAAGATGCAACAATAAAACCTAATTCAATGCAATGACCTACAAAATGACTTAGAAATGTAAATGGAACAACACAAAAAGCTGCAAAAAGGAAGGTGTGCACTTGGAAATTTGGAGATGGATGGATGGAATTCTGAAACATTAGAAATTTTGTCTTTAATGTTGAGTGGAACTCATTCATCAAGCTAGATGAATCAATCCAGATTCTGGGTTTCTATGCGGGAACAAGAATCTACCAAATGGGTATCTGAATTTTAAAAAAAATGATTTTTGACTCAAATTGGGACTCATTCACCAAAAGTGGAAAATCAGTCTAGTCAGGGTTTTCTAAAGATTCAAAGTTTGATCTTGCTCTTCTTTGTCTGATTTTTCCTTCTTGATTGATTTCCATATCTAAAACCCTAATTTACAACTTGTAGGTGTTCTCTAATGTTCTTCAAGCCTTGATGACAACTTTGAAAACTTTGAATGATTTGACAACTTTCTTCTAATCTTGCTCCTTAGGAAATCTGTAACCTAGACCTACAAATCACACATAAAGGAGAGGGAAAAATGTTTTTGAGTTACTGGATAAGGTTTTTCCTTGGACAAACCCCATTTTGGTAATCAAACCTTGAAATAAAATGAAATAATAATGATGAATGAACAAAATATGATGTTGTAACTTACCAAACCCTATCAATAATATGTTGCAAACATGTATGAAATGACTCCAATGGATGTAGATCTTGACTCTTTCTTGAAGATGATAGATCTTGAATGAAATGCTTGCTTGAATCATAAAACCCTACATCACAATTGTTATTTTCAAAACAAACATGATGCATGAAATCCTTGACATGATGATTGATGCTTGAATGCTCTCTAGAAGATCTTTTGAAGTATTGGAATGCTTAACTCTTGAATGGTTGACATGATAAAATGAATTCTTGATGAAATAATGATTTGAAAGATCATTTATATAGGCAATCCATCTAATATCTCGTGTATTAGATCCCAAAGGACAACATACATAAAATTTGAACTTAAAACCCAATTTTTCCTACTCAAAACCTTGAAAATAGGCCAAATGGGACTCATTCGCCATATGTTGGGAATAGGTCCCACCTGGATGGGACTCATTCACCCAAAGTGGTGAATGGGTCCCACAAGGCCTATTTTGACTGCTAAAGTGTTAGGTTTTTTATTAAAATATGCCTTGGGATGCATAATATGGGATCATAGGCACCTATTAATGATGATATTAAGGTCATAAATGCAATAGGGACCAAAATCCTATTGATGGGTGTTTTTGTACTTCTCAACATAGGTAGCACACAAGTGCACTAACTCTCTTGAAAAAAACTTCCTACAAGCGAGTTGCATAAAATTATCCCAAGGTCTCTTGGATGTTAGGTCATGACTTGCAAAAACAACTCAATGGATTGATATGATTTGCTGGTAATCCACGGGCTTGGAAAATTGTTAATTTTGAAGGAAATTGGATCTTTAAATGGAGTTCCTAAGATTCTAGAAGTGATGTGCAGTTGTTGTAAGTTCAAAACAATAGTCTAAAACTCCACTTTTAGCATCAGATTTGGCTTTACAATGATGCTAGAACTTTGCCTAATCTACTACTTCAAAGAAAGTTCAAAAGGGAAAAGGGAGAAGGAAGTTCCTAGGCATGCAACTATCAATGAACAGTGATAATGGAGGATGTTGCAGTGGAAAAACTTCCTATAACTGAGTTCCACTTAACCAAAACACACAGTATCATGAAACTAGTGCTATCTTCTAGGGTTTGCATATTTTCCAGCTATTCATTCACTATAAAGCATGAATAAAAGATGAACTTAAGTGAAACAATGAATTTATGTTCAAACTAGCTTTACACAACTATTTATCATCAATAACTAGCAAAAAGCATGAACATGGAGAGCATCAACACCATAGCATTCTTCAAAATTAATGGACAACATCAACTAAGTCACTAAAACTACTTGAAAACACTTAGAATAGCAAGCTAAAATAATTTAAATCTATCAAAAATGAGGTGAAGAATCATGTAACATGAGAGAAACTCAAGAATCCACCAAAAGTAATAAAGTTCTATTAAAATTTCTGCAGCATGTCATTACAACAACTCAACTCTCTCTTAAAAAATTAGAGACCCCCTATTTATAGTTTCCCAAAGCCCAAATAAATGGATAGGATTGATTTACATTGTATGGATCAAATTCATTACAAGCTAGGGTTTCACCTACCCCCAAAATTTACTAATATAAAATATATTCTTTGTCACTTTCCCTATTTTTTCCTATAGTGCCTTGGCACTGTAACATTTTTGTCCTTTAATGACCCGCCCTTTGGTTGCAGCTATACTACCAGGAACTCAACATCTATTATAGGCATTCCATTTCTCTTCTGAATATTGGCATACTATAAAAATTTACCAATCAATGCCTAAAGCTTGTCCCATTCTAGGATATCAAATTGGAGATTCTGAAAGGTGAGTCTTTTGAACCTCTTCGTGATCTGCTCGCAATGTTTTGTGTACTTAGGTGTATCCTTGATGAATTGTTATGATCAAAAAAATTCCCTCGCAATAGAATCCATGAAGTTTTGTGACAATACATTAGCGGCCCCTTGTTCCATATTCTTGTGGAAGAGTGGCTTGATCCTTTCAGGGTCCAATTCTAGGGTAGGCATGTCATAGTCAATCAACATCTTGAGATAGTCTTCATTTTCTGTCCAATGCTTTATAAACCATTGGAGGTTGAGCTCCACATCCTATAAGACTCCTTGCAATACCTCCTTTCGATCATCGAGGCCCATTCACCAGATCTCTACGAGCCAGTGGTCATCTTTAATAAGTGTGAATTCCTTTTCCCATGTCCCTTATGGAAGCTTAAGGATG
>VDFB02346484.1:0-18860 GCA_007258455.2 Sequoia sempervirens
GAAAAATATTGAAGTATTCCTTTTTCATCCAACATCCATGTCTTCCACACTAACATTTCTTCTATCCCTTCATCCTCCCATCTTCTCATCCATTTCAACAGCACACTCGTGCTCTTTGAACCTTCATGTCCTCTCGAGGGGGCATACCACTACCTCCTTGTCATCCCTCCTCTCCTCACTTTCAAACTGGGGCATATTTTTTACTTGTTCTTTGACACAATGTGATAAGCTACATCATGTCAAGGAGGGGAAAAATGTAGACACATAAAAATGGCCTCGACTTGCAAACCATATTTTCTATGATGACCATGCTTCTCCCTCACATAATTCAATTATTTAATCATGTCCTAATGTCATAATTATTCCTCCATAATTAAATTTAAATAAGTAAATTACATTTATTTATTTAAGTATGTCACTAATCAATCCTTATTCCCTCCAATTATTTAATAACATTACCATTTATCCTTCAATTAAATAAACTTATTTATTTTAACCCACCTTCTGTCCCACCAAATAAATAATTGAAATAATTATTTATTGTCTTTTGTCTTATTTCCATTTATGAATTAAACCATTATCTCACAAAAGTCAACTTTTCTCTATAAATTAAATAATGTCTAGTATTCCAACTACCTCTTTTTCTCCACCATTGATTTGATTATCTCCAATTAAACCTCAACCCTTCATTTCAAGGCTTTCCCTAACTTTGACCTAATGTTGTCCTAACCCTAATCCTCCTTATCACATTGAATCCTGGCCTTTGATCTTAGGGCTTCACCAACTCTGAATCCTGACCATCCATTCTCAATTTGGAATTCTTTAAAAGGCTCTCTCTCTAGCCATTTTAGACACACAAGTTACACACAAATGCTTGAGGACTTGAATACTTGAGCACTCACAAATCTTCAATATTTTACTTGTCTTGGAATAGGTTATAGTTGTACTCAAATTTGAGGGCAATCATACCATTTGTAGCAAGATCGAGAAGGCCAATGGAGGTCAACAAATGGAAGCTTGAAGACTAGATGATGTTGTTTCACTATTCTAATGCTTCTTGCTTTTCATTGTACTCTATTGTGATTAGGGATAATTAGTTTTATGTTATTTGCTACAAACTTTGAAAATATTTTCCTATTTACAATTAGATTTTCATTATGTCATTTAACATGAGCTTTTAATGTAGATTTTTACCTTTTTTTTTAGATTTTGATTTTAGTTAGAATATAATTTAATTAAATTTTTAATTTAGTTTTTGATTTTAGGGTATGTGCAGGATCATCATGGAAAAAATAGGCCCTTAAGTGGCAAAAAAATTAGAAAAATCAGAGTTAGGAAACTTGACATAAAAATTTGAATAAGTTATCTCTATTATCTCAAAAATATGTAAGAATAGAATCTATAGCAAATTGAATGTAGTTTCTAAACTACTAGGTTTGTTTAAAAAGAAATCTATTTGGTGAAAATTTGAAATTTCAATCATGATGGTACACTTAAATTTGAGGGGAAAAGAATTAAAAATTAAGGTCCAATACGTAGAATACCTAACCACAATAAAATGATAATATTTTTTTTTATAAGATTTTAGATATAAGTAGAGGGACTCATGCCCTGATGTGATGTATATTTTTTGTAATTTTTTCCAAGTAAATAGTATTATAGATTTTTTCCAAATTACAATTTTTAAAATATAAAACCTCTTATAATAGAATACATGCTTGGTCAAAACTTCATGAAATTCAATTTTATTTTTTGAAAATCACAACAGTATGTGAAGCATAGAGATGTAGCATGCTTTTTGGATTAAAAATGTATTCAAAGCTATAGATATTTTTCAATCATCCTATCAATCAAGACTTTAGTAATAATTCAAATAGAAAATGAATAATAATTATTTATTAAATTCAAAGTATGGCATAATTTATATTGGTGGAAAGCTGTGAAAATCCTTTAAAAACCCTTTTCATTTTCATCAATTTTTGGGTAAAAATAGTCCTCAGCCACATACCCATCATATTGCCACTTTTTGGCCCATCATGATCTTGCACATACCCTTTAATTAGATTTTCATTTAATTAATTTTTTTTTAATTTAGTTTTTTCTTAATTAGATTTTAATTTAATTTTTTTTTTTAATTTAGATTTAGATTTTAGTCAGATTTTAATTTCATTAGATTTTTAATTTAGATTTAGATTTTAATTAGATTAGTTTTTTTTTTTAATTTAGATTTAGATTTTAGTTTAGTTACTTTTTTTACTTTAGATTTAGATTTTAGTTAGATTTTAATTTAGTTAGATTTTTAATTTAAATTTATATTTTAATAAGATTTTAATTAGATTAGATTTTTAATTAGCTTTTAATTAGATTTTACATTTTTCATTAGATTAAACTTTAATTAACTTTAGAGTTTTCATTAGATTTTTTTCATTAGATTCTTAATTAAATCTTCCATTTTTTATTTAGCTTCAATCTTAAATTTCAGACTTTAGCTTTCTAGATTAAAGATTAATTTTGTCTATTGAATTAGATGTTAGTTTTATCTCTAGTTCAATCTTGATTTTTGTGACTAATCTTTGATCTTACAAATTAAAAAAAAAAATCAAAGGTTTTCATTCTACTTGATTATATAATCTAATAAAACTAAATAATCAGTGATCAAGCATAAATTATTTAATCATTTCTCCCTCACATAATTCAATTATTGAATCAAGGTTACACAAATTTGAAGACAAGATTGTTCATTTTAATGTCCAAATCCAAATGTGTGGGTGGTTATACAAAATATCTAAAGGTGTTTCTGATTGTCAAGATCACCAAATGGTGCAAGATAAAATCATATGCACCTAGAAACAAAATGCACACCACAAGACAATGCAAGCACTTGTAAATTTTAAACTTGCTTATGATGTTAAATCAAGAACACAAGTTCATTTTAAGCCCACTAAGCATTTGATGTGAAAAATACACTTAAGATAAAGCAAAATTGAAGCAAGAGCCCTGCAAAACATGATTAGTAGTTTAGAGTGTCCAATCTTTGACAAGCGACAGTTGCCATTGTAAATCTTGAATCATTGACATTCGAACCTACAAAAAGATCAAAGATTAGTCACAAAAATAAATATTAAACTAGAGATGAAACTAAAATCTAATTCAATAGACAAAATTAATCTAATCTAGAAAGCTAAAGTCTGAAATTTAAGATGGAAGCTAAATTAAAAATGAAAGATTTAATTAAGAATCTAATGAAAAAAAATCTTATGAAAACTCTAAAGTTAATTAAAGTCTAATCTAATGAAAAATTTAAAATATAATTAAAAGCTAATTAAAAGTATTGATGATTGAAGATCTGAGTTTTGATTGAGAATCTGGTGGGGTGAGTCACGGCTGAGTCTAGTCAAGGTAAAGGCTGAGTTAAGGTTAGAAGATCTAAAAGATCTAGGTTAAAGTCACAGGGGTTAAAGATCTGGCTAAAGTCTAGATCTGGGATTGAAAGGCTGGTGGGAGTTAGAGTCGAGGCTAGAGTTAAAGTAATTAAATGAAAATCTAATTAAAATCAAAAACTAAATTAAAAATCTACATTTAAAGCTCACGTTAAATGACTTAATGAAAATCTAAATGTAAATAGGAAAATATTTTCAAAGTTTATTGCAAATAAATAGTAAAACTAATTATCCCTAATCATAATAGAGTACAATGAAAAGAAAGAAGCATTAGAATAGTGAAACAACATCACCTAGTCTTCAAGCTTCCATTGGTTGACCTTCATTGGAATTCTTTGTCTTGCTACAAGTGGTATGATTTCCCTCATATTTGAGTGCAACTATAACCTATGCCATGACAAGAAAAATATTGAAGATTTGTGAGTGCTCAAGTATTCAAGTCCTCAAGCATTTGTGTGTAACTTGTGTCTCTAAAATGGCTAAAGAGAGAGAGTAAATTATTTAATCATTTCTCTCTCACATAATTCAATTATTTAATCACATCCTAATGTCATAATTATTCCTCCATGATTATTTAAATAAGTAAATTACATTTACTTATTTATGTCACTAATTAATCCTTATTCCCTCCAATTATTTAATAACATTCTCATTTATCCTTCAATCAAATAAACTTATTTATTTCCTTTGTCTCATTCCATTTATGAATTAAACCATTATTTAATTCATAGGTCAACCTTTCTCCATAAATTAAATAATTTCTATTATTCCAACTACCTATTCTTCTCCACCATTGATTTGATTATCTCCAATTAAATCTCAACCCTTCATTTCAAGGATTTCCCTAACTTTGACCTAATGTTGCCCTAACCCTAATGTTGTTTTCGGAGGGACCTTGAAAATATCTTTAGGCTCCATTTTGAAACAAGGTTGCCCATAAGCATTAGGAGAATTGGATATTTTGGTGATGCAGTTATGTTGTGTTCAATTTAAATTATCCACAACCTAGGTTCTGGATCTTGACATTGAGATCGGCCTTCAAGATGGTGGAAGTGGATGAGGTGGTGGATGTCAAAAAAGTGGATGTGGAAGTCAAGGAAGTGGATGAGGTCATGGAAGGTTTAGTGAGTATGGATGGGTCAATGAATTTGGAAGAAGAGGAAGTCAAAGCTTCACAGTTGATGGGAACTTTATGTTTTGAAATACCCCTTAGATTGGTACAATATTGAAAAGGATTGGGGTCCCGATATATGGTGATTTGAATGTTGTCAAAAGGAAACTTTAGGCATTAGTGATAGGTGGATGGAACTACTTTAAGGGCATGGATCCAAGGTCAACCAAGCAAGATGTTAAGGGCAGTCCAAGATCTAGGACTTGGCATGTTGTGTCTACAATGATAGGCCCAACTCTGATGGGAAGAGTGATGACACCTTGAGAGGAACATTCTTCATCCTCCTTGCTGCCTTCTGATAATACTCTTTAGCATTGTACAAAACATCGAGAAAAGCTAGAGCGTAGCTGGTTTTAAGAAGGAAAATATTCGATTCCTGCTCCATCATCTTACTAAACTCTATCTGTTGTGTTTTATTGGACAAGACTTCAATGTAGGAAATGTTAGCAGTTGGTCTTTGGTAGAAAATAAACTTTAGTCACGAAATATCTTGATGGAGTTCTTGGTGGGGTATCCCCATATCCATTAGTTTGGCATAATATCCTTAGGTATGAACAGCTCTTACTTAAGGTTTTATCAAAGTATAGCCTTATCTGTAGGAAGAAATATAGAAGTAGCTCAGAATATGGGAAATCTAATAGGAGTTTTTGCCAATTGATGGAAATAGTTAAACTAACTCTTAGAGGTTGCAACTAGCCATAAGCATGATCTAGGGTTAATTACCTAGCCGAGATGGACCAGAATATCATGATTTTTTAATTTACCTAGGAGGGAGGAGGGATATGGTTACTTTGCCACTTCGGGTAGTGGTGTTACATTTAGGTGCTCTTTTGACAGTGATGGTATTGATGTATTCATCATCGGTTCGGACGTGGTTAATAATAGTTCCACCAAAATAATCATATGTGACGCAAGCATAATTGGCTTGATTATTATTTGTGTTAGGACCTAATGTTGATGCTTTATTTGAACCATGCTGTTGTAGTGGGTTCTTGTGAATAGTATGGTCTGAATTTGATGCAAATTGTAGCCCACCCATTTCAATTGTGTGATTTTTGATGAGTTCTTGAACCAAATTCTTTAATTGTTGACAAGAAGAGATTTTATGTCCTTTAGTGCAGTGGTAATCATAGAAAGTGTTGTCATCTCACCATGATGGCTTAAATTATCCTGGGTCATATGGTTTAGGGCCTTCTAGTGTAATCACACCAATTTGAATGAGCTTCTTGAGGACGTCCTCGATTGGCTCACCCAAAGGGGTATATGTGCGACTTCTCGAGAATTGTCTAGGTTGACGAGGTTGCCTTTAGGTTTGATTGTTTTTATGATTTTGAATGGCATTAGCATCAGGTGTCTATGTGATTATTTGTGTGTTTTGTTGTTGAACTCCTTTAAGAGTAAGTGCAGGACCGATTGTGTTGACTTCCTTAGTGTCAACAATGCCATCCTTGGTTACGTGTTTGTTCTTGACCCAGTATTTTTTCTTATCTAAAGGTTGGTTTGTGTTTTTGTTCTTAGGTCCATATTTTAGTTCTCCTCTAGCAACAAGGGCCTTTTCCAATTGGACTCCTCTTTTGACTAAGTCTGCAAAATTTGTGCAGCAATGGACTTGTAAGTCGTATTTCAATGGACCTAGGAGTGTTTGGACAAACATGTCAACTTTCACTTTTCCAAGTATGTCAATGTGACAACGACTTGCTAGACTTCTCCATCTTTGGAAAATTGAAATAAAAGTTTCACCAATGTCTTCTTGTGTAAGTGTTCATAAGTTAGTGATGGAGGTGTCTATGTCAATGTTATAGGCATAATTTTTCACAAATTTGTAAAAAAGTTCATCCCATCTTTTTATCCCCTTCAAAGTGGACAACCATTCAAGTGTGGGTCTTGTTAGACTCTTGGAGAAGAGGCTCATCAATTAAGTGTGTTCATATGCAATGTCCATATAGTTGGTCATGAATTCTCGAACGTGTTCAATAGGATTTGTCTTTCCCTTGTACTTGGTGAAGTTTGGTGCCACATATCTAGGAGTAAATGGTGGCATGTATAGACTTGTGTCAAAAGGATATGGGCATAAGTCATATGACACATGTGACTTTTTGTTAGACATTTGCATATTCTCAATGGTTTTCTGTAAGTCCATCACTTGAGCTTGCAAGGCATCAATTATAGGATTTTTTGTCGCATCAAACATGGGAGTAATTGGTATCCCATGTGTCCCCATTCATTGTGAAGAGACATTCAGATTTTGTCAAGGGATGTGTTTTTGTGAGATGTATGACATGTTTTGATTGGAATTTTGTTGTTATTGCAAGTTTTGCTTAGGGACATGTTGATGGGTGTGAATGTGTGATGCATATGTAGGAATGTGCCCTCCAACCATTTGAGTTGATATTTGTGGGATATGTTGGCCATGAATGTTTTGGTGTCCAAATGAAGCCATAGGTTGTGTATTCTAATTGCCTTGTCCAAATTATTGGAATTGGCCATTGGGAATATTTGTGTTTTTCCCTTGGGAAGTATTGGAATGAAATTGTGACAATGTCTTGAAATTTGGTTGTGGTTCTCTAATGAAAATATGTCATTTACTTCCTCCAAGGGGATTGAATGAGGTACCAATGAAGGGTTTTCATGATGATGCTCCCATGGCACTAGATGAAGCTCCAAATATGGGATTTGAAGAGCTTTCCCCCATTAATGAGGACCCAAAGGTAGCTATGATTGATTGTGATGATGTTGTTGACATTGTAGGCATTGATTGTGGCATGGCTTCTAACATGGTTGGTGTCCCTCCAATAGATGTTTCATTGATTGAGTTGGAGGTATTTTGATTGGAGGTGCCACTAGAGGTAGCATTGATGGTGTTTGTATTATTTTGTGTGGTGGAGGTATTGTTTATGTTTTGATCAGGTGTCGAGTGCGACTAATTTTTTTGTGTCATGTTGTCAGGAGAAGCAAGTCTTATGGTGTTAATGTGAAATCCTCATGGTAACTTGGCCCCTTGGTCTAAGAGCATAGCTAAATATTTGTTAGGATCATTCAAGACCAAGTCCTCTACAAAGGAGGCTACTTCAAGATTTTGGGTTGCACCCTCTAAGTCCTCTGCAAGCACTTGCCCATTTTGGTCTCTCTCTATGAATGGTTCAAATGGATTTTGAGAGGAAGAAGGTATGTTTATGTCACAAAAAGGATTGATAAAAGATGCCCCCATGTCTGCATTTGAGTTCATGTCGTACGGGTTATTGCCTTGTCCGAAAGGATCCATTTGTCTTCTTTTCCTTTGGAGTCTAGTCTCAACCATAAAAGTCTTGCTCAAATGATGGAATGATAATGTCAACTAAGTGTGAGGATGACACTAATCTATGTTTCTGTATTGTTAGAATAAAGAGATGACCTTGCAAAATGATAATGTTTCCTAAAGGAAATGACTAATGCAAAGTGACAATGTAAAAGGGGAGAGACTAAAATGAATGATGGACTAAAGTTTTTAGGTATGATATGTAGAATGCAATGTCTAAGGAAACTCTAAGGTGCAATGACTCTTGGTAGACTTAAGGAAAAGTACACTAACCATGAAATTCAAGGTTTGGTCAATGTCTCAATTTTGATTGTCAAGGGACTTCTTTGTAGGACTAGGTGACAAGATGACAAAATGAAAAAGTGATGTTTCCACAGTAAACTTATGAGTGGGAAGTGACTCACAAAAAGGAAAAGAGACTAAGAGATTGATTATGATTAAGTCCAATGAAAATTTAATCTTGAAGACAACTATTTGACAAGGTATGGTAAGTTTTCCTATTCTCAAGTCTACAAAAATGAGGATCTAAAAATTGGTTTATTGCTGAAAATGATGATGATGGACTCTAAGGTGCAACTAGGATGTGAAATGGTAGACATATGGTGAAACTAAATGAAAATTGAAATGTAAGGATGGAGGTTTTGAGCAATTCTATTTCTAGTTTTGAACAGTGACTGTTGAGGAAATATATTTGAAAATATATTGGAAATGTTTGATCTTGGGTTTTTAACAATGACAGTGATTTTCCAATTCATAGGAAATTGTGTCATTTCAGGTCACAAATGTGTTTCAATTTGTCAAATGTGTCTCAGTTTAAGTGAATGCGACACTATGGGTCATAGATGCGCCTTAGTAAATGAAGTGCAGTTTTTTAGAAAGAAAATGTGGTTCAGACTACTCAATTGTGTTGTTACAGGGAGCAAGTTTAGTTTAGTAGAGCGATTGTGGCTCAAAAAGTCTCAAATGCATTGTAGGCTAAATAAAGGTCTGATTTGTTTGCAATTTTGGCTAGTTTCCCAAAGTGTTTGAGTTTGAGTGAGTGTTTCCAAGTCTGTGAAAAGTGTTTTTTTGTTCAATGTCTCAGAAAACACTTTGAAAACACAATGTTTTGTTTGAATGTGAAAACATGCACAAAGTAGACAAGCACAATCCTAGTTTAGGCAAAGACAATATTTGCTAGATTTCATGTGGGTTTCCCCAACCGCACTTATTCCTAGTGTGTGAATCTAGAAGCTTGGCCGCACGGGCTCCCCCTTACAGTGCACTCACTTCTCAGGCCAACCAAGCTTCCAACCCCCATGAAACTCCCATGGTAGATTGATCACCTCTACTAAGAACTACAAGAATTTGGATTCCTTCAAAACAATCGTTGTTGTGCTAGCAAATAGAAAGTATTTTGGCTACTACACAAAAAAAATTAGTTCGGGACACCCGTTTGAGTGGCCACACATGGAGCAAAGATTAAGCTCCGTTAAAGGAGGAATTCTAGCCTGAAGAGGTTACACTCAATAGGGTTTTGGGGAATTCTATTTTTTCCATGTGACACATCCACACTCATAATCCTAAATTTTCCATGAGGATTCACATTTATATACCAGTTGGGGGTAGCTCGGCCGAATAGCTCTGTTGTCAGTCTAAGTCACCTTGGGGTGAGTACTTTTTTTGACCAAGGAAGGCCCAATTTCGTAGAGTCAATAATAGTTTCTCTTGCACCCTGGATCACACAAGTGTGCAAGGGGAGAGGATACTTCTATTATTGAATCAGGGTTACACAAATTTGAAGACAAGATTGTTCATTTTAATGTCCCAATCCAAATATGTGGGTGGTTATACAAAATTTCTAAAGGTGTTTATGATTGTCAAGATTGCCAAATGGCACAAGATAAAATCATACACACCACAAGACAATGCAAGCACTTGTGAATTTTAAACCTGCTTATGATATTAAATCAAGCACGCAAGTTCATTTTAAGCCCACTAAGGGTATGTGCAGGACAGATGAGCCAAAAAGTGGCAATATGATGGGTATGTGGCTGATGACCCTTTTACCCAAAATTGATGAAACAAAAAGGGTTTTTAAAGGAGATTCTCAATTTTCTACCAATATAAATTATGCTTTACTTTGAATTTAATAAGTAATTATTATTCATTTTCTATTTGAATTATGACTAAAGTCCTTATTGATAGGTTGATTGAAAAACATCTATATCTTTCAAATGGTATTAGATTTTTTGAATCCAAAACATGTGTCACATTCTACACTTCGCATACTATAGGATTAAAAAAATAAAAATTGAATTTCATAAAGTTTTGACCAAGTTAAGGTGGTCAGACATACGAGTTTTTATATTTTTTAAAAGCTGTAATAAAAAATTCATAATTAATTATTTACTTGAAAAAAAATTACAAAAAAATATGCATCATATTAGGACATGAGTCCTCTACTTATATCTAAAATATTATAAAAAATATTATCATTTTATTGTTGTTAGGGTGGTCATACATACACCTACTTCTTATTTTTTCCATAAATTTAAGTACTCATTGGGAATTTCAAATTTTTCTTAAAATATAGATTTTTTCCTTTAAAAAGAAACCTAGTAGTTTAGGAAACTACATTTCAATTTCTATAGATTCTATTTTACTTATTTTTGGAAATAATATAGATAAATTATTGTTATTCAAATTTTTCACGTCAAGTTACCTAATACGTTTTCTAGAGATTTTTTTTTTTCCATAAGGACCTATTTTTTCCATGATGATCCTGCATATACCATTACAAACTACAACAAAACCAAATAAAATGAACTAGGAAAATGAGGGGCCCCAACCAAGCAAAAGGTTGGGGCATGTATGCAAGGCATAACATGATTAGATCATGATAAGTGTCAGCATGCTATTTGATGAGATAAAATGATATAACAAAAGCTAACTCTAATTAATAGAAAAAAATATTCATAAGTTTAGCTTAAGTGCATGAAATTAATTAGACTAATAATAAAATAAATTAATTACAAAAAAATTTAGTTAATATTTATTTTATTATTAGTCTAATTAATTTCATGCACTTAAGCTAAACTTATGAATATTTTTTTCTATTAACTAGAGTTAGCTTTTCTTATATCATTTTATCTCATCAAATAGCATGCTGACACTTATCATGATCTAATCATGTTATGCCTTGCATACATGCCCCAACCTTTTGCTTGGAAAAGTTGGGGGCCCCCTCTATTTTCCTTAGTTCCTTTATTTCGTTTTGTTGTGTTTGTAATGGGTATATGCAGGATCATCATGGAAAAAATAGGCCCTTAAGTGGCAAAAAATTTAGAAAAATCAGAGTTAGGAAACTTAACGTAAAAATTTGAATAAGTTATCTATATTATTTCATAAATATGTAACAATAGAACTTGTAGCAAATTGAATGTAGTTTCTAAACTAATAGGTTTATTTATTTTTTAAAAATAATTGTTTGGTGAAAATTTGAAATTTCAATGCAATAGTACTTAAATTTCAAGGAAAAAATAAGAAGTAGGTGTCTGTCTGACCAACCTAACCACAATAAAATGATAATATTTTTTATAAGATTTTAGATATAAGTAGAGGACTCATGTCTCGATGTGATGCATATTTTTTTGTAATTTTTTTCCAAGTAAATAATTAATTATGAATTTTTTATTACAAATTTTAAAAAATATAAAAACTCGTGTCTTACCACATTAACTTGGTCAAAACTTCATAAAATTCATTTTTTTTTAATCCTATAGTATACGAAGCATAGAATCTGATGCATGTTTTAGATTCAAAAAAATTGATACCATTTGAAAGCTATAGATGTTTTTCAATTAGCCTATCAATCAAGACTTTAGTCGTAACTCAAATAGAAAATGAATAATAATTATTTATTAAATTCAAAGTAAAACATATTTTATATTGGTAGAAAGCTGATAATATCCTATAAAAACCCTTTTCATTTCATCAATTTTGGTTTAAAAAAAAGTCGTTAGCCACATGGGCCATCATATCAGTTACATATTGCCACTTTTTGGCCCATCATGATCCTGCACATACCCTACCTTGTCATTCTCATTTCATCCTTTCTTGTGCCTTGTCTATTTTCTTTGTCTTTGTCAGATTCGGGTATCAAACTGGAACTAGAACAAGGAACCTTTCCAAGGTTCCTATTCCTAGTTATGTCCCAATCCCAATTCCCCACTTTCCTTCGGGTATTGTTCGAGTTTGCGTTCCTTGTCTGGTCCCGATCTCAATCCTGATCTTTAGTTGTGTCATTTTCTTTTAGTCTTTACCTTTCGTTCATTTGTTTTGGTCATTTTTTTTGTTGTCTCATTTGTCCATCTTTTTCCTCACCTCGTCATTTCATTTGTCCATTTTCTGGTTGTTGTTTGGCCTCCTTCATTTATTCGTCTTCCATTTCTTGTCGAGGTTGGTTTGGCTTTTCTATCACTTGTTATTTAGATTAATAAATATTTTTATTTAAAAGGGTTTTGAAAATAATTTAAAAATGCAAAAAAATTAAAACAAGTTAAAAATACAAAAAATAAAACAAGTTTAAAAGTGCAAAATAAAAGAATTAAAACAGGTTAAAAAATACAAAAAACAAGTTAAAAATACAAAAAAAAATAACAAATTAAAAAATATAGAAAAGTTAAGAACAGAGAAGTTGAAATTAAAAGGGTATGTCACGGGATCATGGGGAAAATAGGCCCTTAAGTGGCAAAAAATTCATAAAAAATAGAGTTAGGAAAATTGACATAAAAAATTGAATAAATTATCTATATTATTTCAAAAAAATATAAGAATAGAATTTGTATGGAAATTAGGTGTAGTTTCTAATTGCACTAGGTTTATTTTAAAAAGAAAAGTCTATTTGGTGAAAATTTGATATTTCCAATGTAATACTAGAATTTTAGAGAAAAAATAAAGTAGAGTGTCTATCCGGAAGCCACCTAACCACTATAAAATGATAATATTTTTTATAAGATTTTAGATATAAGTGAAGATTTATGTCAGATGTGATGCATACTTTTTGTAATAAAATAGAAATGAATAATAATTATTTAATGAGATTCAAATTAAAGGAATAATTTACTTACTTATATTGTTGGAAAATTTGTGAGATTCTCCTTTAAAAACCCTTTTAGTTTCATCAATTTTTGAGTAAAAAAAAAAAAGGGATTTATGACCACACATACCCTACACATACTTATCATATCACCACTTTTTGGCCCATCATGATCCTGCACATACCCTAAAAAAATATATTATAAACATTAGGAAAATCCAAAAAAAAATTATTAAAATTTTAACTTTATAAATATTTTTATTTTTAAAAAAATGAGTTATAAAGTTAAAATTTAAAAATAAATAAATTACAAAAGTTTTAAAATAGAAATAGAAGTTTAAGTAAAAAAGAATCTATAAAATAAATAAACCACTTTGAGAATTTTGTTTTAAAATATTTGATGAAATTAGATATTTCAATAAATAAATAAAAAATTATTTTTAAAAATTAAAATATATATATATATTTAAAAAAAACTTGTTAAAAAATGCAAAATGTAAAAATTCAAAATACATAAAAAATCTTTAAAAAGCTTCACCAAAGTGAGGGTGAGACTATGCACGGCAAGCAAAGGCTTCTTAAAATATAAAAAAAAGGGTTTCAAGTAAAAACCTGAATCCGACCCCGCACACAACTCTATGATTTCGGACTCGGTTACCCCAAATCAGTTAAATTAAAAAATTAAAGACTCCTCTCGGACTTCAAAACTAGTGGAATATCTGAACCTGGGCAACAAAAGTTCTTGATACTGAAATTGTTCTAATCTAGCATAATCCTCCTCTCTGGGTTCAGGGCCAGGTTAGAAATTGGAATTGGGGGCTAAAATTATTCATGTCCGGAAATGGTTCCAGTTCCACCCTATAATGGTTTCACTCTTGCATTGGCCCTGTAATGGTTCTGTTTCCACCCCCGTTCAGGAAGTCTTCCCATTCCGCCCCGCACTGTATTCATCCTGCTCTCGTACCTAACCTGCTCTCACTTCAACCCTACTTGGTGCATGTTCTTGTTCCGCTCCCGCTCCTGTCATAGTTCTGCTCCCCACACCGAAAATAAAAGAAATGAAATGATTTGTTGCCACTTCCCTGGAAAACACATATGCAAATGCACGAATACAGCGATGGCATAGGTGTGGCTAAGAAAAATGCCTCAACATAGATGTGACCTCATGGAACACAATGACTACAGGATTCGCATAAAATGAAGATCCATCAAAGCATAATTCTAAGGAAGAATTTTGTGGAACATTGACTTACAACAACCCTGGAAAAATGTATGCAAAGTGTGGAAGCATCCTTCCTGTTTGAAATGGTGTAAGGTTGAATTTACAAGACCATCAAAGCATTGACAAATGCAGTAAAATGTTTGGAAAAACACCTCAAAGGAGGTGTGATCTCATAGAGTATCTAGATTATAGGGTATGTGGAAAGTGAAATGCCTTTAAGGAATGACTCAAAGAAATGTCATCTAATGATATACAATAAATGGTGAAAAAAAAAATAGATTTGCTATAAATTTTATCAGCTCAAAGCCGAATGCATCAATGACAAGCTTAATGTAGATATGAACAATATGGATTAAAAAAAAAACTATTAGAAAACCTTCAAACAAAATGAAACTATTTTGTGTAAGTTGTGGCCGAAGAGATATGCGAGAAAAATGGGGAAACATAGATCATCATGTAAAACGTTCAACAGAATGTTCAAAGAAATGTCATCACATGGAATGAAATGATCGTACAATACGTTGTTTGAATGAATTACTTTGGAAAGGTGCTACCTCACAGAAGTAAAAATTGTAGCTAAGGGGCCGAAAGTGGATTTTAAGGCGAATGTCTTAAACATTTAAACAAATGCAATTGCCTCAAGTAGACGTGTACAAAATGTGCAAGTGCAAGCAAAGGTACATGAATTTTTCAACAAATTGCCTCAAAGAAATGAAAACATATGGAGTGCCAACATTGCGAGAGATGCACGAAATTGATCTATTGAAATGGCTTTACAAATTTTGATGCAAACGCAGTTTGTAGGTGTAAAGAAAAATTACATGACTTTAAAAGAGCATCCGAGTTCTCTTGGTGGATTGGTTGAAGGGTGTAGTTGAGGTTGACAAAATACTTCTAGAAGCAATTGGGTTATAGAGAACAATGAATACAACAGATTTTTTTTTCCTCTGGAAACTACAAGGCCATCAGATCACAACTATTCAAGATTCCATCAGATCACAACTATTCAAGATTCCCTAAAACAAGAGTGGATAATGGGCATGAAATCTTTTTACATGGGTGTGCCTTTTTTTTGTTATGGAACTTCATATGTTCAAAACATTGGAATATTTTTATGCACTTTTAAACAAGATTATTATATTGAGCAAAGAGGTGTTGGTTGGGTTCAAAATGGGAATGGTGCCACAGTTTTAAAATCTAGTTGAGACAATGTTGTCCAGATTGGGGTAAATATTTTATGAAAATAATAAAAGCCATGATAGGATTTCATTTATTCTCTTCTAGCTTCATAAATCCATGCAATAGAATACACTTTTCAAAGAACGGGGAGTACTTAATCAAGATCTTTTCCATAATGAAATGAAAATACATGCAAAATTGTAGCTCCAAGTTCAAAGTGTAGATAGTGCCAATGAAAAGTTCCATTGTATTAATGTTATTTTATTTTAAAATGACATTTATTTAGAGGGAAATTTTGATTATTATTTAAGTTGTGAAATTTAAAGTTTCCATCCATTTGATTCAAATAATTTGACATTTAATTGAATTTTATAAGTTAATTAATCTTATTGATCATGCTCTTTTGTTGTGATTTTTCAGGTCTTGCAAATGGATGATAACGGGATTAAATGAGGAAGTATTAATTTGATGTTATTTAAAATAACATTCAATTTAAGGAGGGTTTTGTTTATTTCAATTATCAAATTTATGTTCAAATTTACATTTAATTGAAATAAATTGAAACAATTGGTTGATCTAAAAAAAAATTGAATATTAGTTGTTTAATCTTATAAATCAATTAATACATGTTTATGTTTTATAGGTCCTTTTTTATGGATTTGAGTGGATCATAATGAAGATGATTTACAAATAAAACATGCAAAGGAGAAGATTTTCTGAAAGATCTTTGAACTGGTAGTGAACTGAGAATTTGGTGGTCCAACTTGAGTTTTATTTCTAGAAAAGGATGTTGAAAATCATGCAAAGAAGTAACTCAAAGTTAAATTGGAGGATGGAGTTTCAACTGAAACTAACTAAGGTCAAACTGAGATCAACCAAAGAGTTTATGATTGATTGCTACCGCTTTTGATGAGTTGTTTGAGCATAAATTATGTAAATAATTGAGCTATTAATTTTCAAATGAAGCTCATTGTAAAGGGTTGGAATTTTAGGAAAATAGTTAGAAGTTTTATGAGTTAGCTGATTAGAGTTAGCAGTAGAATAGATGATGGAGTTTTCTGCATTTTTAATTAATGGAGTCAATTTGAGAATATTGGTTTCTGTACACTGGTGAACTCACCAGATTTGTAAATGTTGTTTATTTGTTTTGCAATAGTAGAAGCAACTAGACTTAAACTTACTTTAAGTTGTTCTCTGGAATTTTTTTCATTATGTTAATCATTTGATTTGAAATTTTCAAAGAATAAATGGAGTTTTATCTTTTCTTTTGTTCGAAATGGTGATTTGTAATATGTTGTTAAAGATTGCACTGTGAATGAATGTCTTACTTTGTATTTATTACAGGTTGATTTATTTTGCAATTTTATTTTAGGTGTTCCTTGAAGAGTAACAGGTCTGATTAATTAAATGAATCAACATTATTTTCACTCTTGTGTCCCTAATCTATCTTTTTTCCTTTTTTTATACCCTCGATTAGAATAGGTTTAGATAGGAGTTTGATCTTGTAGCAACCAAGAAGCTGAATAACTAGCAAGCCCCTTAAACATTGCAGCCTCATTGACTGCTCAACAAAATAGCACAGTTGAGAACCAACTATAGAGACCTTGGAAGATAGGTGGTTTTAAATCAGTTATCCTTTTCAGGAGAAATAGAGTAGAAATATTTTTTTTAAATGTCGTTGCATAAATTTGGCCATCAATGGAACTAGTGCTAGAAGGAGGGCACTTGAGCAATTTCACTTTGTTGTATGGGAATGGGTTAGATCTTGGAAAACCCAGCTCTGATGGGTAGCCCTATGTGTATACCTAGATTTATTCATGAAATCTCTGGTCACATGTATGATAGGATTCCTTTATTTTTCCCTAACAGTGGACAAAATGCTTCTAAACATGTCAATATTTGTAGGGATGGAGTCATTTTTCTCTAGATTCAACATGACGATATCTTTTTTCAATTTTTTGTCAAAACACTTCAACGTACAACATGGAAATAGTATGTTAATCTGCAACCAAATTCTATTTGTTCATGGATAGAATTAAAAATATTATTCTTAGATCAATTTGATCCTTATACACATATGTGAAACCCATCACTTTAATTTGCAGCTATGAAAAGATCACCACATGAATCAATTATGCAGTTCAATCACATATTCCTTATTATGTTTAAGCGAGTTATAGATTCAAATCTAGTTATTAATGATTGTGTGGTAAAAGAACATTATTATTGGGGTTTGCATAATTTATTGGTAGCAAGAATTAAATGTTGTGGTAAAGTTATTGTTATCAAATTTTCACTACAGCTCAATTTCACGGAGCTCATTTGTTCAAAGATTCATTTTAAGGTGGAAATTTTAATTTACCTCTACAGATGTTTAATCATTGCAAGAATTTGAGTTATTGTGGATTTTGAAATGCAATGTGTTTAAATTGTCTAATATCAATTACAAAATTATGCATTGCATGAAATGGAAAAGAAATGCTTTCATTCTATTATTCAATTACAATTTTCAAACATTATTTTACATAAAGGAGAAAAATACAAAATTGAACAAGTGTTTCACAATTTTTTTATTTATATTCATTGGGTAATGAAAAACCAAATGTCCCCCACAAGCTATGGGAGTAGCTGTGACAATGTAACATTAGAAGCATTCTACACTATTGAAGATGAAAGAAAAGAATACTCATAAGAATGAGCATAATCATCATTTCCTATAAGTCTTCAAGTTGATTCTAGAATGGTCCACCATCCTTGTTCTTGAGCTCTTAATAAACCTGCAAGGGATATCAAAAGTTGTTAGAGCTCCGACTATGAAAATTCCTATATGAATTATCAACAATAATGGAGAATGTTGCTAATGATACATTGAAACAACTAAGGAAGAGCAAGAAGTATGACAGGATCCAAGGAGGAAACATCATGATAATAAATTGTTTTTATCTAACATTGTTTTTTTCCATGTGCAGGTATAGGACAAGTCATGTTTCTAATCCAAATAGAATGTCATAAATCATGTGGTGTAAAACGGGCTCTCACAAGGGTTGAGACCCAACATGCTATCCCTCAAGCATTCAAAGAGGGGCTAATGAAGAAACATATCCAAAATGCTCAAGGAAAGAAATTCATTAGATGAAATGCATCATAAAGTGCCAAGAGGACTCAAGTAGTTGACCATTCAAGATAGTCAACTCTCAAGGTGCAATGAATTGAAAATCATGAGTGATCAACTGTGCAAGTGCATAATATCATAATGTGATAGTGAACAGGCATACATAATGCCTTGTTTAAAAATTATCAATTACAGATTCATGAAGCAAATGAAAAGCTCCAAAACATCATAATAGAGTGCTTCATATTTCAAAATCTTACATGCAAGCATTGCATTCATGTCATCATGTTTCTATTCAAGAGATAAAAAATGCATGAAGAGTACAAAGGAGGGGTTGGCTCTGTGAGAGACAAAGTGACAA